>JAKSZP010004553.1:0-51501 GCA_022478985.1 Massospora cicadina
CCCTCAGGGAGGGCAATTTCCACACAGATTTTTGCTGCAGCATTGGCTTCATCAGCTGTTTCGAAACCAATATTGATCCAGCTGCAGCCCATGTTGTTGGTGGCTACATACACCGCGTGAGGGAAAAGTGAGTGCTGTGCCTCACATGTTTTCTCCAACAGGGTTGGTGACTCATCCCCAAGGAAGAGTCTGATCCCACGTTCCACCTTTGATAAGGTTGGTTGAACTGAATGTACATATATTGCACGTTCTTTACAGTGAATACCATAAACCCAGACGGTGTCTGAGTTTGCAATTTCTTTGCAGATTGGGTTCCTGGTCCCCCTCCAGGGCGTTTCTTGCCCTTAGTTGCACCATTAAGTGCACCGCTCGCCGCGACGCTTGCCCATGTTGTATTAATTTTTAATGATAGAGTCGCCCATCTTTCCTGTGGTGATTATTTAAAATTTGCTGTTCAAATTAAATCATAGTAACTAAAGTGATTGTTACAAGAAAGAAAAGCGATAATAAAAAGAATATCTATTTAAAAGTAAATACTTATTATTGATTTATTTCACTCTTTTAGTTTTTGGAGATTCCACCAAAGTAACTTTGAGATAAACCTGCTAAATTTTCAGTTTAAATAAAAAACTCAAACTTAGTCTTACCTATACTAAAGGATCAAGACATTTAATGAAAGTCATGCTATATGGTAGAGACTTAGTTGGACCAGCCAACCATAACATGTGCAGTAGCGAGTAAAGAATCTCTTTCTAAAGTGTCAATTGTATTGAGCCTCCCAAAGACCAAACTGCTAATACACCTTCCTAATTTTACTCAACTCAATCTAGACCTTTAAGGACAATTGGGCAACAGGGCTTTGGATGACGAAATAAAAGCTAACATTGACCCTTGGTATGGGAGAATCAAGAAGATCCTGGTTATGGGGAACTAAGGAGATTTATTGTCAACTAATTTTACTGAAGCCCTATAATTGAAAAAGTTTTGATAGAGTATTTTATATTCTTTCCTTCTTGTTGATAATGCACTTTAGTTACGCTTTCTCAACAAGTTTTAGGACATTATAGCATATAATCTGGTCCTGAAAACCCCATAGGAGGTTAGAATCTCTGAGTATAACAGATCTAAAATATATAAATAAGAACCTCAGCTGAATATTACACTGAAGATTAGATCTGGTGCTCACTTTGGGGAATTCAAGACGTTCATAATGAAAATATCAATCAAAATTTTGAAAACAATTGTAGTCAAGCTAATTTCTTCTCTGATAAGGTGAGAAGTGTAATTAGATAAATTAATACTTCGCAAGGATGTGACTTTATTGCAGCCTGAAAACTAAACTTTTATGGTATTCTTTAAGTTCTCCTTTCCCACATTTGATAAGACCAGTATGTTCCTCAATAAAAATATAAATATAACCATAAAGCAGCTTCTGAGTGAGATTTATTCCAATTGTGAGTTGTTTTAGCCAGTCTCACGCTACAACATACCTTCACTATATGGGATCTTTATGTCTCATTTAAGCTTCCTGACAGCAACTTAGTTATGAAAGCTGAAACATACCTCAAATTTTCTGCTCATACCACAATTTATCACCTATTAAAATTTTGAAATTATTTGTCACGAGGCAGGGTGACAGCTTAGGATAACCCAAAATTGCATTATGATTCCATTAAATACTATAATGTTGCTCTGTCTATGTCACGACAATTGATATTTATCATTTAGATTGTAATTAAATAAATGAAGACCTAAATAATATCTCTTTGCTGACATAGGATTTCTTTGTACTTGAAGGACAAAGTTTTTTACATTTACAAGGCATTATACTGATATGCAGAGCCAGTAAAGAAGCTCTCCGCCTAGTCTGAAGACTTAATCCTCTTCCTGATTCTGCTTGGGTATTATGACAGTTTATATGATATCCTATCTTATAAATTATAAAGATGCTGCCAAGACTATCTTCTAGTAAACTTCTGGTTTTGTGGTTGCAAAAGTGCGCTTAGACCTGAAGGTCCCAGAAGCCTTTACGGTTTGAATGGCCTGCAGGTCCTTAAGAACATTTAAACCACAAGACATCTGGGCTCATTGATTATTCCCACTTGAGGATCCCTATGGTTCATAGAAAAAATATCATGCCCATGCTACTAGATCAATGAGATCAGGTAGAAAATGTAGCTTGTGGGTGCAAGACCCACCTTGATGAAATCCTGCTAACCCCAACCTCATATTGGATGCTTTTTCTGAGGAAATAAATAGTTTTAGCACACACTATGGTGACCAATGATTGCCTCACTTGGATCATGCAAACTTATGGAACATTAAAGACCATGTTGGAAGCTGTGAATGTCAATTGCAAAGCATTATCTTGAGATCCAGAACCTAAAGTACAGCACACCCAAAAGGCTATAGTTACCCCACTCAATTGGTACTGAGGAGAGAACCAAATTGATCTAGAGAAATATGACACTGATCTAACCAGCAAATCCCTCAAGAGTATGCTAAAATAGAGTCTTCTGGTCATGAAACATCTGTTTTTAGATCACTATTGTTTCTCCTATCATATTAAATTTAAACCTAGCTTAAATTAAAATTCACTCTTAGATAAGAAAGTATTTCTTCATTCTGCATGCTTACTTGAGCTTGATAGGAAGTGAATGATTGTCAAAAGGTAACGCATGTTCAATCTTGTCTTGGTAGAATGGCCAGTGAAATCATGACTTTTCGCTTAAGAGGTTATAAACCTGGTAGCAAGACAAAAAACTCTGGTCCAGAAGTTTAAAAGTGATCAGGACCTCTGGACCAAAGGCTAGCCTCTTATCGATAATCTAAGCAAAGAATTAAACTCAACTGACTTCTTCAGCAACTTTTTTATGCTTGTGCTTAACCTTTAGAGGCCTCTAAATAGAGCCTTAGATGAACATATAACCTAGTATTAAATTTTTGCGCTTGATTTTCCAACCATGATTCAATTTATATGAATAGGCTTAAGCGAAAATTGCTTATATTTTAAAAGTAAAATAAACACTAAATTAGATCTATTTGGCTCTGGCCTTTAGAGCTCCTACTGCATTTTCCCCACTAGCAGTCCCAATTTCTTGCCGTGGTAGCCAAGAAGGTTAAAAGACTCACATGTACCTATTGCAATGTATTACGCCACAATGATTTAACAATGATGGAAGAGATGCGCCATGGATGCATAAAAAGGCATAAAACATGAATAATTAGGATCTATATGTTGAAAATCCCTGAATGCCTCAAAGCTAGTTTATTACTTTTGTTATCCAAATCTGAAGCCATTGTCACTGCGGAGATCATATAATTAGAATTGTTTCCTCTGACTTTAAAGAACCTGATACTGCTACTCTTTTTTTAGTACTAGATGGTATGATACTGCTACTCTTCTTCTACCAGATCTCCTATGTTCCTTACCCTGCCTCCTTGAATTGGGGGCTTGGTAACCTTAGTGCTGTAAATTTTCATAGGTTTTTGTCCTCGCCATTATTGATATTAGCTCCCCATAAATAGCATTACTTTGAAGTTGATTAAGTGAATTAGGCTTGCTCCTGATATTCCCCACTATATTGAGTATGGCACTGCCAGGCCTCAGTATACCCAGTCTTTTGGGCTTACTTTTCGTCACCCATTTTATACATTGAATTTCCCTAAGTTATTCCAGCTATGGATCTATACAATCTCACTATGACCTCAAGTGGGGAACACTTTTTTCTGACTACTCTGCCATATTGCTCTATGCTTAATGATTCCTGTCTTTACTAGGAAATAGAATACCCTAAGTTTTTTGAAACTTTACATTATTAAAATGGACATTAGAGCTCAGACTGTTTTCTTAAAACTATAGGCCAAATTGATTAATTTGAGTATCATTTATGTGACTCTTTAGTGTGACTGACATTGCATGCGGTCAATGGCCAAGAGAATACTCATCTATATTCACCAAAATAAGATTGATACCACCAAAATCCAAAGTCATAGTCAACAATCAAGTCCACATAAATGTTTTCCTGGATACCTGTTGGACATGCAGGTGGATACAACCCTTCTGTGAAGTTAATTATTACTTGTTTGGGATACTCAACCCTGCATATGTGGCCTAATATATGTATTTATGTCTAATCTAATCTCTGACCCTAGGACAGTAGTACCTATTATCCCAAACATATTTTCAATCATTATCTGTCAATAAGGTTAATGATGTTCATGGTTTTGGAAGCTTAAGCAATTTTATCTACAACAACCCTCTTTTATTTTATTAGAAATTTCATTTGGGAACAATATAGCTAATGAATAATGGGAAAACGTCAAAAAGTTGTTAAAGGATAATACTGATTTCTTCGAGACACCACTTACAATTTTGGGGAATCTTTGCCGCCCTACATAATGTTAAAACAGGGGGATGCTTTGCCTTTCCATTCCAGGACATATAGAGAAAGTAAATTAGACGAAGCATAGATGGCCACTTATATCAAACAATTACTAAAGTCTGGTCTATCAGTGCCCTTGCGTGATCTTTGTGCCTCTCCTCTCCTTTCATTTCAAAATAATAACGGTAGTGATGTAGTAACAAACTATTATAAGACTCAACTCTTTAATAGAAAAGGACATCTATCTGCTGCACTTAATTAAAGACTCAACCCAGTCTTATTGATGGTGCTCAATAATTTTTCTCCAATGAAGCTTGGCCAGCAGAGACTATCATATGAACTAGCACCTGAGGATTGAGCCAAATGAGCTCTAATATCTAATGAAGGACTAAAACTATTTTGAATTCCCCATGGACTTTGTAATGCTCCCGTTATGTTCCATTAAGCCATAGATTGGTTATTGGATGACATAAAAGATATTCATCCTAATACATCTCAATGCCTTTACCATCTTTTCAAAATCCTCTAATGGATAATTAGAACATATTATGGAAGCCAATAACCATCTTTGGTGGGCTCCTCAAACTCATACCATCCAAGTTCTTCTTTTCCAAACTGTAATAGAATCTTTTGGAAATAAATTCACCAAATAAGGGTTTATCCCAATTATGATAAGGTCACTAAAATCAAAAAAGTGTGTCCCTGATGCATAAGGACATATATTTACTACTAGTGACAATAAATTACTAACAGTAATTCATCCCTCAGTTTTCCAACCTAGAGGAGCCCCTGATCTACCTCTTTCAAAAATTGGTCCCTGTGAATGGAGACTTATGCAATACCAGGCCTTCAATATGATAAAACCGCTTTTGCTATAAAGCCTATCTTTAATTTTTCTTATTTTGACCATTCCTTATTATTTTTTACCAACTTTAGTGATGTGGATTTAGGATCCATACTAGCCCAGCATCATTATAATCAATTTGGCCATCAAGGGACTTATTTTAATAAGACTTATCAAAGCCAAAGCGGTAATATAGCGTCAGTAAACGAAATTTCATGGAAGTATTATTAGCAATAAAAAACATTTGCTCATGTTTGTATAGTTGCACTTTACTATCATCACTGACCATGCTTCTATATAACGGTTACAACAAATGAAATATTTTTATGGGAGATTGGCCAGATGGGCATTATGGCTACAGAACTACTATTTGATAATTGTATATCATTCCAGAGCAATTTATCAGAACGAGGATGGGATGTCATGTATGCCCTTTATATTTAGATGACCCCTAAAAAAATTTCTTGTATGCTTTGTGAGATACCCAGAAAGATGGGAACTATGGACTCCAAATTTTTAATTTAGCTACAAAAATATGTTCAAAACATTCAATTATGGAAAGGGATGCTTTATAGGCAAGTTGATGAAACTATGCTTGCCTTATGTGCGCCCCTCCTATCATACTGAAGTCATACTAGAGAGACAATCAAGTGTAGGACATGGAGCTGTGAAGAAAGGCATTATAGGTTGGAGAAAAGCTGTTATTGCTACTTAATGCTTAAATACATTTCTAATTTGTTATAGGAATTTGTACTAGATAACGCCAAATCAATTATAGTGGTTCCAAAAGAGAAAACTTTATTATATGAAATTACTACCAAAAATAATTAATTCTAATAATTTCAGTAATTGCTCAATATAATGACTGATGGCCTGCTATGTCAATCTTTTACATAGGGGATCTTTTCTATATTAAACAACTATCTTTGATCAACCCAATAAGCTTGACATTTCTTGGTTAGGACCCTATCACGTTATACATAAAGCATATTCTGAGTACTCTATTGATAATATCACCCATGGTACAGTGGGAAATTGATTCCATATTAGTTTCCTTCATCTTATTTCCCCCTACAACAAGATCTTGAGGGGGTACTATTGGATTTCATAGGGGAAGCAAATTGAAGCTTCCATTCTAAAATTAAACCCTGTCAAGTCGACCATTGATTGATTATCTATACATCCTAAATATCAAAGTAAAGCGTTATAGGGATAGTCAATATTGAAACATAATAAGGTGTTAAACACCATGAGACACCAAATAAGAACTACTAATAAAGCTTCTTAATTCCCACCAACTTACTCAGGAACCTCTAGGACAATAGGTTATGAGGCTCTAGGCGATGGAGGGCAGAAAAAACCTTTGTTTGGCCCTAAATCTGTAATTCCCAACAAGACCCTGAGTGTTGGGAACCAATGGCAATCTTTTTATTGTAGGATTCTGAAATACCCATAAATATTATAAAGTTTCAATTCAATATAACTATGGATTTTATCCATTTGTTGACTTTGTTTTTATTCATTTTGCTAGTATAATTTAGGATATTGTAGCTTAAGAGTTAATCCTGACCATCCTGAGAGATAGAATAACTAAATGTCTAACAGCTCTGAACTTCAAATTAAGAAACTCAGCTCAATGGGTACCTCAAAGCTGAAATATAATTATAATCCATATATCTATATTGATGAAGTCATTTTAGTAGCTAACAGGATCTTTTGTGAGCACCATTTAATGGATTGATGAATTTGTATTTTTCTTTAATAGCTGAGATAACTTCTAAATTGTCAAAGCACAAACAAATTACAGGTATTTGTTGACCCTTGAATTTAGCTTTAATTTTATTACTTTTGATATATAAAGGTCTTAGAGACAAAAATTTTCTAACTAGCTAAAAACTAATATCAACTTGGAAAATAAAAAATAATAATGCGGGATAGATGCTATCTAAATCAAAGTTTGTTAATATAATAAGTTGAGTTGCGTTTTCTAACTAGTATAATATTCTATTAAAAATAAAATCCCATAAAGCATTCTTAAATAGGTTTATCTGATGGGAATAATTACAGACGCACCTTAAAAGGTTTTTGTCTTAATAAGGAGATGAATCCATATATAATGGAAGCCTCATTACCATAGAAAAAAAATTTTAAGTTTAAGTAATATATTTTGTTTTAATATGATTTTAACCTGAGGGGGTAGCCAGTGACGCTAGTATAGATTAATAATTTTAGGACAAATTAGTATACACATGTTTATTGTCATTACAGTATTATATAATTAATTAGATTTGCTTTCCTTTGATTGAAATACGTTACAAAAAATGCAAATCAAATTAATCAGGCTGAATTGTGCAGTAATAACTCATGCTAAGTTAAAAAAGTTTCAGAACATTGAGATCCTTAATTGTCCTATATTAGCTACATTATATTCTTTAGAGCCTAACAATTTGACTTAGATTTCCAAAGCACACTTAAGATCATTTTTAATACTTTTCAAAGATTATTATGTATCTAATGCAATATAATTACATCAGCATAGCTTTATGCTTTTGCAATATAATAAAAATTAACTTCTTTTATGATTGTGTATCATATCTTCTAATTTATAGCATCTTGATTAACTCAGAAATGATCTAACATAATCTTTTTGCCATCTTTTTTTTAGTACTAGATGGTCCCAAAAAAGTAAACAAGGCGGGTTTACTTTAGGACAAATATACCACGCCGAGTTTTTTTAGCCTGCGCTGGTTTCAAACCTGTTTCAATCAAAACCCAACCCAGAGTGGAGCAGGAACCACCCCGCTATGCTAACACTCCTCTTGCCATCTTTTTATTTCTAAATTCTCTGTAGTTTTATATCTTTTCATCTAAATGACATGTTTCATGGCTTTATAAAAGTTTATAAACCAAAATTCTATATAACCATACCAAAATTAAAAAAAAATTAGGATATAATTTTAATATTATAGTATCAGTGATGACATCACTTTGAGAACTGTAAGTCTAATGCTTGTAAGTTTAAAGTCAATTTAGATCCCAAAATTAGCATATTATTTGATCTAAAAGTTACTAAAACTTTTTAACCAAATGGTAGTGAAAACTGTCATTTTCTTATTGATTATAACAATATCAGTAAAATATAAATCTTGATTTTACACATGTAGCCATACATATTAAAAAGATAAGTTATAAATATAGAGTATTTTATATTAAAATAAAGATGCTTTAAATTTTTTATTTGATTAAAGTATAACCAACTTACAATACAGATTAAGGTTATACTATAATTACCCTGACGTTTTTCATTATCAAGAAATATGTTTATAAAAAATTAAAGTAAAAAATTCTTTGAAGTGTACAATATAACTACTAAATTGTTTTTTGGCCTTATATAAGATACTATTGACAGAAAGAATATAAAAGCATATCTTTACTACAGCTGAGCATGATCGCCAAAAAATTACATTAAAGAAAATCTGGTACAGAAAACCCCAACTATACCCCCTTATGCCCCATGTCGCTGATGCTCCCACCCCAATGCTGTCTGCCATAGTCTGCCAGCTAAAGCGGGCGCTGGAAAAAGTTTCCTCAAAGCCTCCTCGCCATCTGATATGGCTTCCTAGGCTGATAAACTAGGGGCTATATTAGGAACTTTTTAAATTTATGATAATCTCTTTTTTGGCCCATTTGCAAATAAAGATGCGTGGTGGCTCCCCCTATTGAATTGGGCACTACTAGTACTTAAAAGAGAAAATCTGGTACATGTACTTCTTTTTTTTACATATCAGACAAGAGCTTGGTTAAAAATAAGTTAGTTATAGTGCAACATTAGCGAAATTAAACACCTTATAATAAAGTTAACAAAATGCAAAAAGTTTATTGTATTGCCAAAATTTCTTTGGAAGTTTCTATGTGATGTTATATTTAATTTAATTATGTTTACAAGATTACTTGAGATATATATTAATTCAACAATTATTAGTTGCTATAAGCAGTAAAATATTTTTAACTTATTTAATATTATCTATTCTATTCAGGATGGCCAGGGGACATAAATTACCAAAAATGAAAGGAGAAAAGATTTTTGACCTAAACCCTAAACAGAGTTAGCACCATTAAATAAGTTTTGTTCCACCTCTGTATTGGGACTTAATTTATATTCACATCATGTGTAAGGTGTTTGTGTTTTAACCCTACTAACTGACAGTAATAACTTTTGGCTGGCATCCCAATCAATGTGCAAAGGGTGGGATCAACCCTACATCCTTCAGTATGGTAATTGTAGATTTATTCGAGGTATGCTGACCAGGGGACAGACAGTACTGATCACAACACTCAAAACGGCAAAACAAACTACTAACCAGGTGGGAAGCAGAAACTGCTTAACCCACCATGGCAGAGGGTGAGGAGGGGTTGGGGGTTGGTTTTCAGAAAGACCCACCTCGATCAAGGGGTGTTGGTTACAGTACCGGATCAGAGCAGAGAGCCAGGGCGTTGGGGCATCTGCATAGTGGGGGCTGAGGTCAGCGTAGTAGGAGTTTTCCACTTCTGCATCAAGATAATGATGGGAAAGTGTTTCAACAAAAGCTGCGAGGAGAACTTCAGCTTCTTTGCGGGCTTCAGGAAGTTGGGTGAAAAGGGAGATACTGTGGTGGGTGATTTTGGCTGAGGGGTTGAATGAAGCAAGCGTTGCGACATTCATAACAGCGATTTCAGCATCATCAAATAGTTTTGAGATGTCACTGCAGGGAGATTCAGGGAAGTCGGGGGGAAGAAGATGGTGGGCAGGCCATGCTGGAGCTGAGCCACTGACTGGGCCACCGCGGTGCGTAGTTTTGGGCAATGAGGAGAGGCCACCGCAGCTAAGGCGAGCTGGTGGTCACTTTGGAAGGGGGCTGTATTGGGTAGAGGAGCGAAATGGCGAGGGGTAGGGGTTTCATCGAAGTCAGGAAGGAAAAATTCTGCCCGACCATAATCGCCATGGCAGAGAGGTTGACCTGTATGCTTACTAATGAGGATATTACCTGATTCGTCAGTTTCAGCCAATAGATCCCATGGATTTTGGTTCACTGGAATAGTGGCATTTAAATTTGAGTGGGTAGGATTGGGCGAATGGGCAGCTGCTTGGGTGTGAATGTTGGTCCAAGCATTGCTTTGATTGGCTGGCTTAGATTTAGGTGGGAGAGTGAGGATGGAGGTTTTGGGTGGGGCTGATTTTCCATGTGGGCCCACTGAACGAGATTGGAGGGTGGGAGGGGGCAGCAAAGTGCCCCATACTGAACCTCCAGAGGGGGGCTCAGAAGTTGCATCAGCGGATTTGGCCTTAGGGCACGCTCTTTTTGCATGGTCGATGCCAAAGCAGAGGGAACAAATCTGCCTACCATTATTGACCCGAGCCCAAAAGAAATGATCTGGCGCTGCAGCCACACTAGCGCGGGGTGGGATTTGTTGGGCTATGGTAGGGTGGTGTGGTATGATGGTGGCTGTTGCACGAGGAGCAGCAAGGCGTTCTGCACCAGATGGAATGGCAAAGATGAGGTTGGGCTGAGTGCCATAAGCCATGAGCCCCGCGACCAACTGGTCATACAAAACCTGGGGTGGAAGGTGGGATGGGAGATTTGCAAAGGATACCACTAGCGTGGTGTCTGAAGGGAGGCGAGTACGGGTTGTGGGAATGGGGTTTTTTTATAAATTAGAGGAGTTTGTGCTGCCGCTTCAGCATCCTCCTCAGATTGGAACCCAACGTCAAAGTAGCCCTTAAAAGGGCGGAAGTCTATAAAGCCAGCTGGCGCAAAGGCTGTAGTGGCTAGGTCAATAATTGCCTTACTGGCATATAGGAACAAACGCCCATAGTCCACTCTGAGGCAATAGCGGATAGCAGAGCGAGGGAGAGCGAGAGGATGGGGGCGAGAAGGGTGGACGCGCGCCAGGTGGAGCGCTAAGTCCCGTGGGGGGACAAAACGGTTGGAAGCAGTGGGCGGGCTGTTTGAACCTGTCCAAACGCGCTTGCCTGCAGGGCGGAAAACGCTAGGTGGGGGTGCACTGCTACCCCACACTGGGGTGGCAGGCGGCAGAGCCAAGGACATCAAAGAATAGGTTTTTGGGCAGATGGCTGTAGATAAATAAACTTAAATTTAAAATCGCTCAAAAGTGACTTTGAGCGGTTAAAGAGAGGTTTTTCAGTATGGTAATTGTATGTCATACAAAGTTGTCTTCCACCCCCAATTTTTTTAATATTAAACCAAATGAAATCTAATTATTTTTATCTAAGCAACCAAAACAACTTCAATAACATTAATTACTAAAATAAGATCAAAATGTTTTTTATTTATACTATCATCTTATTAGCTATCAGCAGGCTTTCCCCACCAAAGATGAAGCATAGGTGCAAGTCCTCTGTCATCTCTCTTTCAATTTCCAGCATTGGTTCTTAAAGATCAGGCCTTTTAAATGGCGCCGCCAGATCCAGTCATGGAGGACTACCTTTCATGGAGATTGATTATTATTCCTGTTCATGCAATATCAGGATGACATCTCATGACCCTCAGGTCTCGCCGCCATGTTTCCTACCCCTACCCCTGATTACAGGGATGGTTCTGGATAGACTACTGTCTTAGGGATATCAGATTCCTGTGTATGTATTTTTTTCTTTACTATCTTTTTATTATCTTTTTTTGATAATCTGTTCCCATGGTCCTCCTACATTATATAAACAAAAAATTTTACTATAAAATTGAAAAGTCTCAGTAGCTATATAAAAGTATAAAGTATACCCTTTAAACAAAAAATAACTAAAGAGATTGAACAATATTATGCATATCTAACTTTAATAGTTACTAAAAAGTACATATTAAGTATCATATGCGCCAAAAAACTTATGCTTTTGACACCTGATAACATTTTTTTACACATCTATAACCATCATGATTTTGAGCCTTAACATGGGTGTATAAAAGTTATATCTGAGGTAAATAAGAAGTAGCTAGCACTTAACTTAGACCAAACCATAATTATTGCCAAAATAACTTACTTTTTTTAATATTTGAGGTGGGTCAATCTTGGAACAAATATACCACGCCAAGAATTTTTCTAGCCAGTACAGGTTTTAGCCTCAAAACCTGCACTAGGGTGGAAGCATTTTTACCTGCACATCTACCCACCCTTTTACTTACTCTTTTTTAGAATATAGATAATTATGAATTGCATATAACAGCATATGGCTATACTCAATTTTATTTGTGAAAGTAATGTTTAAATTTAGTATTAATAATTATTATTTATTTTGCCAGTTTGACATATTAGTGATAAAATTGAAGAGCAAAAGCCATTTCTAGTGAGCTGGAAAAAGATATATATTATACTACATCAGTTCTAATCTTGGAAATTTGGTTCTCACAGGTTCTGTTGCATGGGACATCAACAATATTGCGGATACTAGAGAATTAAACTCTTAGCTGCTATTAAAGATGATTAGGGGAAAATTACCACAAATAGAATTTTAGGGTTTATAGTATTTTTACTACTATCTGGACTAGGGGTATAATCTCTTCATATTTATAATCTCAACCCCTAGTATTTAAGGTAAATTGGCGCTAAAAATGAGAAGAACGTCAGTATTAAGAATAGGTGACAATTCACTCAAGTTAGTTAAATGATAATTCAGCCAATCAGGACTCTCAAGAATCTTTTCACCTTGACAAGTTTTTTGTTGTAGGTGTTGGGTTGTCAGCCAGGATGACATAACCATGGGGTAACATTTTAATTTGGTCTCGCTAATCAGCCATTTGTAGAATATTTTTAGTTCAGCTTATTACCAGAGTTCAAAATGGCTGATTGGCTAATATTATATTTAACCTCCTGAAACTTTATCAGGTCTATAAATTAGGAGTGATTTTCTCTTAGGCGGTAGCACTGAATTGACTGCAGTGCCTGGGCGGACTTACCAGGAATTGACCTATTTCTCTGGTAAGTTGGAAGAGTCAGTGTGCTTCAATTTAAGTTATCCTGCTGGAGATTAGGAGTATAAGTATTTCTATTACTTAAAGATTCTTTCAAGAATTGAACTGGGGGTTTTTTGTAAGAATTGTCCTATTCGCCACCTGGACATTCTTCTCACCTAGCCAAACATCTAATTGTTTGACATTAACCCCCTCAAGAATGTCTGGGGGAGAATAGGGGAGTATGAAACGTCCATGGACTTGGTTATTTAATAATTTCATAAGCAAGGAACTTGATATAATATTCATCGTCCCACTTTTAGGTGATGATAAAAGGTACCTCCTAAATGGAGCCAAGCTTCTCACTTCTTACTGTAATGCGGTTATGGTGGTATAATACCAAATTGGATATTTGAAAGGCGGGCAAAAATAGTCAAAGATCATTAATTTTGGCCCTTTTTTGTGACCGTTTTAGCTAATTTTCCATATCTTCAGACTGTAACTGAATGATGTGTTGGGCAACCACCTCATGGCCTTGTCAGGATCATCTCGTCCTAGCAGAGAAAACATCTTAAGCTAATAATGCGGGTATCCCAAGTTTTCACCTATATAAAATGTGGAATGGAGACATTTTGAGAATCTGGTGATAACTAATACAAAAGGCTATAAGAGCGCTAGGTAGAAACTGATCCCAAGGTAGGAGGTTGTAAGTGGCCATTTTTTGTAAAATGAATACCAAAATTCTATTTGCTCTTTCTAAGGTACTTTTTATAGAAGGGTTGTAAGAGGCCAAAAAGAGCTGTTATACCCCCATGGAGGCAGCTAGAATCTTGACCACTCTAGAGGTGAATTTTTATTCATTGTCTCAGTGAAGAACCTGGGGCATCCATGGTGAGTGAAAATAATCTGATGAAGGAAACTGACGGTAGCTTTGACAGTTTGGGCATGGAGAGCCACAACTTCGACCCATTTCATAAAATGATCAATACCTACTAGAGTATATTGATTTCCACCAGTAGTCTGGGGAAGAGGGCAACTACATCCAGGATTATCGTGTGGAAGGGTTGTTGAGGCATAGTAGTTTGGTATTAATACTTGGCATTGCGGCTGGATTGCTTTTTACAGGTTAGATAGGCATCCAGGACTTTGATAATGTATTTATGACTTCCTCCCAGTAGTACTAATCTTTAACCCAATCATAGGTTTTTCATACTCTACCATGCCCTAGGATAGAATGAGCCTCCATGATCACAGGTACTATCTCTTAAGGTATAGAATAGGGAAGCTAATGTGCCCCTACTTTTTTTATAACTTTCTGCTATCTACATTGATGTTGCGGGAGTGCAAGCTAACTTCTTCTTTTTGGTTCATCCTTAATAACCCAAGCATTGAGGGTCATTAGGAGAACTTGTAACCTTTCATCCTCAATATTATTTAAGCGAATAATAGGCAACTGATTCAAATTTTTGGCTTTCATATAGCGAGTTCCAGCTCAGTGCTCAATTTTCATATCATAATGTTGTAGCTTCAAGGCTTAATGAGCCAACCGTCCAGTGGAATTCTTCATATTCTGATGCCACTTTAAAGAGATGTATAGTAACAACTTTAAAGGTAGTTTTAAATAGGAAAAGCGGTAATATTTTAGCAAGCAAGACATCAAGGCACTGCTTCTCTGTGATGCTGTAGTTGCATTCAGCTTTCAAAACCATCTTGCTGAAGTAGAAAGATGGATGATTGTCATTATGTTCATCCAATTGAGCCACGATTGCTCCAATGGCTTAGTCAGAGGCGTCAGTAAATATAATAAAGGGTTTACCATAGTCTGGATGGCTTAGTATAGGCCACTGTAGCAGAAACTTTTTAGAGTTTCAACGCGGCCTTTTGTTCAGCACCCTAATAAAAAGGTGTGTTTGGGACAAGAGGCGTACAAGTGGCTCACTGGGATTGGCGAACTTGGGGATGAAGTGATGATAATAACTCATCATGCCCAGAAACACCTGGATATCGCGTAAGGTTGGGGTACAGACATTTTAAATAATACTCAACCTTATTTTTAAGGGTTTAATTCCTTCTTGTGAGATGTCGTGTCTAAGGAAATCAGACCTTTTTTAGAAAAAAAGTACATTTTAATGGCTTCAACCTAATGTTAGGTGCACGCAAGCGTTGAAAAAAATCCTTAGGATGCGTGAGATGCTCGTTGAAAGTTTTGCAAAAAACTGTGCTATAATCTTGATAGACGATCAAACAACTCAGCTTAAGATCTTGTAAAATGTGATCCATTTCACATGGTAAGATTGTGGGCGCATTTTACAAACCATGAGGCTACTGAGTGGGTTGAACCAAGCCTTCACTGTAGATAAGAGCACATTTTCCTGGTCTTGTGGAGAAAGGAATAATTGCTAGTATCTGCAGCAAAGTCCATAGCGGAAAAGAACTTTCCTCCAAATTGTTGAGCCAGAGCATCGTCAATATGGGGATAGTGTAACTATCTTTTTTTGTGAGGTTAACTAATTTATGGTAGTCCATAACTACCCAATGAGCTCCATTTTTCTTCTTTGTAAGCAGGAGAGGGGAAGACCAAGGGCTTTTGAAAGGCACCAGCAACACAGCGTCCAGTTACTGTTTAAGCTCTGTCCCCATTTGAAGCTCCACGACTTTTGATATACAATAGGATTAGATTATTGGATGATACACCCAGCATCAATGATGTGGCTCCAATCCTTCATGTGCCCATAATTGGTATCAGATTTAGAGAAGATGTTGCTATAGGCCTTTATTAAAGTGTGGAATCATGTAAGCTTAGTTGGGGTGTTGGGATAATTCCAATATTATTAGCTTCATCAATTATAATTAATCTGCTGGTCCATTAGGGGATTCATCCCGCTAGTAGATGTTGGAGTTATCAATTTTCTATACAATAACTATTGTTTGGAGAAATAAACTACCGAATATTTATTTAATCTGTCAATATACAATCTTCCAGATTGATTTGTGTTTTATTGGGGTTGATCCCCAACAATGAACAAGTAATTGGGGAGTCAATTTCATTATCTATTCTTTTTCTTGACTTGTAAGAGTTAATTGTGTTTATTTGCATTTTCTAATGGGCTTATGAGTTGCTGGCAAGTAAATCCGTCTGCCATAGAGATACTTTGAGTTAATTTTTTCTGAATCACAATCTGCTGTTTATGGGCAAGAGTCCCATTACCTAATCAGGTTGTTACCAGATAACAGTATATTTAAAGGCGTTGAGCAAAGACTTTGAGACACGTTCTTCCATTTCAATTCAGAAGAGGTCGCAGTCAAGTAGGGAGAGAGCCCAATTAAGATAATGAGGAATATCAACATTTCTCATGACCCAGGAGGGTTAATTCATTGGTGAGGGCCGCCATTACCATATTGGGGCACCAACCATAAAGTTGTGCGCCAAATTTTTTATAAGATTTACTTGTTTTTTATAAAAAAACCATATTAAAATCAGTTTCAGATAAAATAATTATTTATATAAAATTTAGTTTAGACTGTTTAATTTCTTGATTAAAGAAAGGAGAACAAGAAGAACCTTTGTATAAATTATTGTTGGTCTCCACAGACTAAACATGTTTATTAAAAAGAAGTAAACTCTGGGTTTCATCCTAGGTTAAGTTCTATCAGATGGAATAGGGAAGAAGTCCCTACCATTTCGGAAGAAATCAGTATTAGGACAAGCACCAGGTTGGCGTTGGACCTAAACACTATATTGGCCATCAGCTCAACTAGAATAATATTCTTCATACTACTATTAAAATATATTATATTATCAGCAAGTCAAACAACGCACTTAAGGAACCTGTGCAGTTGAACAAGGGAACCAAAGTGATTATTATTCAGGTGAGTGAACAAATCCTTAATTATATCATTTGGAACTGTTTTGAGGTTTCAAACTCCTAAAATATTAACAATTGGTGCTCACTACAGAGAGTAGTTGATTTTAGCCAAAATTAGTAAGAAGATCAAATCAAATGTTTTTATAAGAACAAACTATGCAAGCTTTGGATGGAACTTGAAACTGTCAACAGGAATGCACTTAACTAGGCATCACAAGCTGACTTCACTGCATTAAAATAAAGGATAATAAGGGCTGAGGAATAGATCAATAAAGTGGTGAAAATCAACAATGAACTCTGTGGATAAATCAACTCCTTGAAGCGCAAGGAGGGTACATTGATCAAGAAGTATTGTTCTAAAAGACCAAGCAAGAGGCAGAATGAGAATGCATTTGCCAGCTTACTGAAAATATAGCACGACAATTGAAGTGTATATAAGAGTTGGATGACCATAAGTGTGACTGTGCACAAATGGAGGCGGAAGAAGCAAAAAACAAAGTATTGAAACTCAATTCATATAGAATAACTTACCTAGAAACATGCCTGGGTCATTTGGAGCAATTTAAAAAATTGATGCCTGAAGTTTTCGATGGTTAATAGAGTCATCAGACAGGATTCAACTGTTAGTGGAACCACAGATTAATTTCAAAGCACACCAAAATTACCCGCATTCCATCAGGATAACGCTGCTGAATTTTTCAGATTAAAGATGACAATGTTCAGTTTCAGTGACCAACAAAAGGCAGTGACCGTCATAAAATGTCTGGACACCAATTGTCAAAATCTGGTAATACCCCATCTAAATGGGAATAACTGGTCTTATTAGGAGGCCAAAGAAGCCATCATGCTAGAATTTATAAGCCCTACATGGATGTCTAACAGCAAGCAAAAATTTATGAGGATTCAGTTTTATAAAAGATGAAGCCTTAGTAGCTTTTGTGATTAATTCTACCAGAAATCACAGATCCTGAATGGTGTGAAAGTGCATACGAATTTTGACACCCAAATTGTGATTCAATCAGCGTTATGGCCCTAGAATAATTTGCACAGAACTATGACTTCAGCGTTAGTAATGCAAATGTCCACATCTCAAATGGTGGATCATTTGTAGATTTTTGGAGCCACATTTGAAGCCCCAAACAAAGCATTCAAAGAGATCCATACTTGAGCTCAAAATACTGTAAAATTCGCCAAGATAATTAAGGAGCAACCTGACTGAGTTATGTCAGGGAACAAGCCCAAATTATGAAAACAAGTAGACAAGACGCAAATCCGCTGCCATCAGTGTGGTAAATATGGACATGTAACCGCCTAGTGTATGAGAAAAAAGCCCAAAGAGCAGGTTAACTTTGTCCTGGCAAAGGAGAAGGAAAGCAGTTATAAGTTGAGAAAAGGTCCTGAGGTATAGAGATGAAATAATCTTGCACTGTGGTTAAACCTATTATTTAAATATTATAAATGATGATATAGTCAAAACCAATCTCTTTAAAGACAATGAAACAACCAATCCATTATATCGTATTGTTAATATATACCTAAAAACGCAATTTCTCAAGCCAAAATTAAGGTAACAACCCCAAAATATTGAAGGAAGTGGCTTGAATGTATGCTCATCAGCTAGTGAACAAGATTAAATCTGCCAAGAACCAGGAGGAGTTACTCAAAACAAGATTATATGAGGCAAATGTATCCATTCTAATTAGTGCAATCAAGTAATCTTTCCATAATCTCTCAGAACAACTTGTTGATTCTCTCAATTCAGTAGATAATGCCAAAATTCACTCAGTAAATACCCATATTAAAATATTCTGAGTGTACCTATGTGGATATCATAGCTAACTGAGTGAGAGTGAGGGAAGTCATCAACAGTGGAGTGCCAATCAACATCTTTTCCACCTAATTGGTGAAATTAATGAAGATTTCGCTGGACTTAGAACACCAGTAGGAATATGGAACAGCCAGACCAGAGATGAAAGTATCATGTGGAACCTATAGTATGCTGCCACTCTGGTTTGGTTTACTTGTATTATCAGCTTCTGTCATTATGTTAGCAAGCCAAAATTATGATATTCTGATTAGGAAGGAGTTCCTGAGAAAATAGTGATTGAATTGTAATTTTGAGGAGTATACCCTGACCATTTTGGGGCTGACCCTGCCCTTGGTATTTCAGTGTGAATGAGAACCGCCTTTGACTATGAATAACAATTTGTAAACTTGGTTTACAATGATGGCATCATTCCCATCTAGTATCAGTTGGTTTGCAAAAATGGAGAGAAATGCCAAAGGAGATCCTGTAAAATAGTGGGATTCCCTTGAGAATGAAAATGATTAACACTATGCTGCCTGGTTTTCAAATAATAGTTAACACAGGGTTAAAGCTTGATATCCTGGATCAACTATATGGATAAGTCGTTGGCCCATGGAGGAAATCAAGAATCAAACGATGGTTAGTGCTGGGAATAATTATGTCATTACATGGAGAAATAAACGTGCTACTGGTAATCTGGGAAGGAAACCGATGAAGATAGTTAAATAAAATCGTCACGTTTATCCAATTAATCCAAATGACAGATATCAGCAAATTCCATGTTTTGGTAACGCTAACTGAAATAAGATTGCTGGTGGAAACTGACAATATTGTCAATGTCTTATAAGATTGAGAGCATCTTGCTGAATTATTTGAATAGCAGAAAGAAGAGGTGCTCCAACTATTTGAGAATTATCATAAAAGATATTTGCCAATATGATCAAGACCTTGGATCCATAAAGAACTTGATCCATAAGGTTGACACAGGGGAATATTTGCTGATTTAGATGAGACCTGTTTGAATGTCTAGAGCTTCTGAAGCTGTGGTAAGCACAGAAATCAGAAAGACTGTTGAGCATGAGCTCCTCATTCTGTCATTAAGTCCATGGGTGAGTCTGATCCTTATAGTAAAAAAGAAGGAGAGATCAAATCAAGTAGTGATTAAATATCGCATCTGAACAAAATTACTAAGAAGGATTTGTATCACTGCCAAGGATTAGCACGAACTTGATAGCTTAGGGAACGCCAAACACTTTTTGGTGAAAAAACTAATAATTGGATATTGAAAAATCAAATTTGCCACAGGAGGACCACGAAAAATGTGCAATCAATACTGCACAGGGACTTTGCCAGCTGACTTGAATGCCACAGGGATTGTACAATGCGCCAGCCAACTTCCAGAGAGCAATGGACTCTATCCTTAGTGATATGAAGTTATTATGTGTCTTATTATATCTGGATGATATAAATGTATTCAGCGGGACCTTCATAGACCATTTGGAGCACTTAGAAGAGGTGTTCAAGCGCCTGGTGATGGCAAACTTAAAAATCAGGCTGAAGAAATATCATTTCTTTGTGAAAAAGCTTGAATACTTGGGGTTTGTTATCAACTCTAGAGGGCTGAAAACCCAGAAGCAGAAGATTATGGCAATTGAATTGATGGTGATCCCAAAGAACATTTAGGATATTAAATATTTTGGTATGGTCAGCTACTATCACCAATTTTTAAAGGATTTTTGCAAAAAAAAACAGAGCCTTTATTTCACTTATCAAAGGATCTGAAAAAGGATTTATGTGGAATAAAGAATCCCAGGAGTCATAAGGTGATTTACGCTGATATAAAATGTCCAGTCCTGTCTTGAAATACCCAAATTCATATCAGGAATTCATCATCCAAACCAAAGCATCATTGATAGTGATTGGAGCCATTTTGAACCAAGTGGATGAAGAAGGGGAAAACATCTGATGGCCTATTTGCGTCACACAATAACTCCAGCGGAGAGAATTTATACTGTGATGGAGCGCAAATGCCTTTCAGTGATCTATGCATGCAAGCATTTTAGATATACAACTATGGAACGCGCTTCAAAGTAGTGACGGACCACTTATCCTTATGCTGGCTCCATATTTTAAAGGAACCAGAGGGGAGCTTGGCCTGATGGGCTTAAAATTACAAGCCTATGATTTTGAGATACTACACCAGGCCGGAGCTTTACAAGAAATACTGACGGACTATCAAGGTTGCCTTCAGTCCATATTGTCTATCATCAAGTTGAAGAATTATTCCTAGAGATGATTAAAGGCAATGTTGGGTATGAACCCTGTGAAATTCAAAGGCTCTAAAGAAAGCGATGAATAACACTGAGATGAGAAATGGACAACTATTTAAAAAAAGATTGTTGAAAAACAATTTTTATTCCTAAAGATGTCAGAATGAGCGGAAAAATCTGAGCCACACACAAAGTCATCAGTCATGGTGGCCTAAGGAAGACCATGGACCATGTTCACCTGTACTACTGGCAATCAATCAATTATGATGTTGCCAACAACTGGCCTGTTTTGTGGAATGCCAACTCCACCAACCTCATAAGAATATAACAGGATACAGGCTATTACACCCTGGATTTGAGTGGCACTTTCTGTCAATAGATTTAATGGGACCCCTGAGTATCAGTACAAGTGGCGCAAAATATATAATAGTGGCTATAGACCATCTGACTAGATGGGCAAAACCAAATCCCAGAAAATATTGGATGCTGTGAGCACAGCAAAGTTAATTTTGGATCAAGTGGTTTACAGGCACGGATGCCCTCAAGGGATATTGATGGAAATGGACCAACTTTACTTCATATTCAATCCTGAGTCTTAATGAATTGATGGTATCAGAATAGTATCAGTTCCATACAGACCAGAAATGAGCACAATTGTGGAAAGAGTTAATGGTATGCTAGCTGCACCGGTAAGAAACTATTCATGGGGAAAACTTCCACCTGAGAAATTTACCTAAGTTTGGTTACCTTCACCTACAACATAAGTCATCATATGGTGACTGGAAAAATGCCGTTAAAATTACTTTACAGAGGAAGGGCTGCTCATCTCTTGAATTTTTATCCTTCCATAGATCCAGCGGTGGGGAAGAGTATTTATCAATACCTGAACTGACAGGCTAGTATTATGCCTGAACTGCAATTGTAAGCGTTTGATACCACCATAAAAAAGGATTAAATAGAAGTCTTTGGATGACAAGAACTGACCAGCGATATAAGAGTACCATGTGGGGGATATGGTAGCCTATTGTGACACTCATGGTTTTGGATGAAGAGATAAGCTGGATGCTTTGTGGTTAGGTCCATTTTAAATGATCACCAATATGGTGACTGATGTTTACACAATTAGAAACATTGTAATTGTCATATAGTGAACTGGGTCCATATGTAATATCTCAAGTATTGAATCTTTGAGAGAAAAGTGCAATGTTCCCAGAAGGACCAATGATCCTAGAAAAATAGGTCGAGTCCTAGTGTTGATCAAGTCCCAGGTGGGGGCTTCTAAACCATGATAGGTGGTTAAGTCTTAAAAAACCCCTCTGAACTTCAATACAGGTTAAGTTCAAAAAACAAAAAACTGAACCAATGTAGGGGTAATGAAAAGATGGACCTCTGAACTTAATAATGGTCAAGTTCCATTGGAAAAAATAACATAAGGAAAAAAATACAAAGTAGGGATTTCATTTGGTCATATTATTTAACTCACTGACAGATTAAGTATCTCAAAGATTGGCATTACAATACAATAGTTGGCAATGATTGTTGAATAAATTAATAGTCATATATAATCAATAGGTGGGATCAGATGATTATTTTGATTAGTATTTCATCATATTATTTGTGACAATATTGAGTAGGTGATCAATGAGTAAATAACACCCAATAGTCAGATTACTATGATAAAGCGTTCTTATCAAACAATTGAGGCAGTTGTCAAAGCTACCAATGCATTTCTAATGCTTGTTTTGGTGGTAGTAGGCGTAATCAGGCAACACAACTTTAATAATTGGTGTTTGGCTCCTGGCACTTTTAAATGATTGTGAACATTGAGGATTAAGCTACTGTAGAATAATCAAGGCAAAGAAACCCGTCAGTATTTAGAAGGTAAATCTAAAAGTCAAAACCTTCTGGAGAATAATTACTACCTTTAGTGGACAACTGAAAAGCCATGCGCCAAGTTTACTATAAAACCCCCAATAATTGTCCTAATAAAAAAAGAATTTGAGGTGGGACGACCTTGAGACAAATATACCACACTGAGAATGTTTTCTAGCCAGTAAAGGTTTTGAACTCAAGACCTGCACTAGGGGTGGAAACAGTTTTACCCGCTCAGCTAAACACCCTTTATTTGTCCTAATAAAAGCAGATTTTAATCTGATAAAACCTTACTTGTTTAAACATTGATTGTATAACTTACTCTTGGGATAAGAGTGCAAGGATTGGATATCATTAATTTGTTTAGTTTGTTATCAGATCTCCGCTTGTCTCTGCTTGAAGAGAATAGGTAAGAGTTCTTATCATTTCAAAGATATCTTAAAGAGGTAGAAGCACCTGTTTAGCGTTGGACCATATATCAACGTGGCTTTAAGAGCACTCAACTTAAGTAATAGTCTTCATACTATCATTGCCCTAGTTTAACTTGTACTGTCTAGAAAAAAATTCTCAGTGTGGTATATCTATCCCAAGGTTGACCCACCTCAAATATTTATTTTTATCATTGCCCTAGTTTGTTAAGTTAATTCAATTAATGTAAAGTATCAATATCTGTGCAATAAAATAAGGGAGTGTAAGCAAGCTACAATACCAAAAGTCGCATTCCCAAAAATTTAACATTTAAAAAGATAACTTAAGATAAAAAGTATAAGGAAAAAAATAGAATAATATAAAAAATTAATATAAGTTCAATTTTTTATTTATCATCATCAAAAATCATCTGGTGATGTCCCCTTAGCTATTGGTAGGACCAACTTGGGTTGAAACTGTGCCTGCTGCAATTAGTCCCAAGGCGCTGAAAGAAGTAAAACACATCATTTGATTCAGGACAGGTTGAAACTGGACTTGCCAGGGGTTTTTTAAGAAATGAATCCCATCCTGGGGAATACAGGGAACATGGAATTGGAGAAGCCACCCAAGAATATCTTTTAAATATGAGGTATCGTTTAACCCCAACATGGAGGAAACAGGCTTTACAGACATTTTAATTGGCAAGAACACCTGAACTAGGATGGCATAGCATGTGATTGTGGGAACTGCACTTTGTGGAGGTTGCAGTGAGGAGGAAATTCAATGAAACGCTCAAAAAAGAAGGACTAAACCAATATGCATCATGCAAGGAATGGAGTTGGATCAAGAGCACTTTAATTTAAACCATGCTGGTGGATTCAGTAATAATCCATGCAGTGTATGCCCCCAGAAAATCTTTATTATTAAATAATCTGGTCAAGCAGGGAGATTTGTTGGGATTTTTTCCATTACCCAGCTTCATCAATTATAATTTATCTGTTGATCCACTAGGGTATTCATCCCACTATTGGATGTTGGAGTTATAAATTTTCTATAGGATAACTATTGTTTGGAGAAATATTACAGCAGATATTTACTAATCTGCCAATTACAATCTGCCAGATTATTTTGTGTTTCATTGGGGATGTTCCAACAATAAATAAGCGATTAATGAGTCAATTTCATTATCAATAACTAAATTAACTTGTATAAGTCAATATGTTTACTTGCAAATCAACTAAGAGGTTTATGAGTTGCTGGCTTTTGATGCCGCCTTCATAGAGCAACTTTCAAGTTAACCTTTTCTGGATACCAATCTGCAATTATAGGTAAGAGTCCCTAGACTAAGCAGGTTTTACCATATAAGGGTATATTAAAAGGCGTTGAGCGAAGACTTTGGGACACGTTCTTTGTTTCAACTTAGGAGAGGTCACGGTCAAGTAGGGGAGAGAACCCAATTAAAATAATGAGGAATATCATCGTTTTACATGACCTAGGAGAGTTAATTCATTGGCAACGGCTGCCATTCCATATTGTGGCACCAACCAAAGAGTTGTGCGCCAAAAATCCTATACATCCACCTTGATTTTTTATAATAAAGCAGATCAAAATCCATTTCTGATAAAATAACTATCTATATAGAATATAATTTAGACTGTTTACTCTTGTTATTAGAGAAGGGAAAACAAGAAAATCCTTTGTCTATATTATTGTTAGTCTTTGCAGACTTTAAATGATTATTAGGAAGAATAAACTTTGGTCCTCATCCTAAATTAAGTTCTATCAGACGGAATAGGGAAGAAGTCCCTACCATCTCAGAAGAAGTCAGTATTAGGACAAGCACTAGATTGGCGTTGATCCTAAGCACTATCTTGGCTATCGGCTCAACTATTATAGTAGTCTTCATAAACTATTGCCCATAATATCATATTATCAACTTGTCAAACAACGCACATCCAAGGAACCTGTGCAGTTGAACAAGGGAGCCAAAGTGAGTATTATAAAGAGCAAGGAAACACATCCTGATTTTTTTATCATTTGGAACTCAATTGAGGTTTATGCTCCCTAAGTTTTAGCATGGTGTTAGTTCATTAAAAATATGAACGTTAGGAAAAGTACATAAAATTGGTCAGCAGTAAGCCCATATCCAACATAGACCTGATACAGTGAACTTTTTATAATGTCCTCAATTGAGATCAGCAGACCTTTTTCCAATCTCCTGATTTTTCTTTACAATTAGGTCCATACTGGTAAGGTTCCTTAATAGTATATTGATAGATTACAGGTAGGCTGGTCTAGTATGCCTGGCATTACTGGGGTTCTAAAGGACTTATTCCATCAATTCTTGTAATGTGCAATAAACATTTATGGGGGATTTGCAGGTTAATCTTGATGTCAATCACCGTTTGTTTATCAGCCTTAACTAATACCTTTTCTGACGCATAGAAAGTAATGCCCTCTGAAGCGTCCACTGATTAGGCAACCTTTTCTTATTTTGCCTCACTGTAATAAATTGTAAGGATAATGCGGAGGAGGGGTACTCAACTGAGCAAGAGTATTCTTTTTTACTAGGTTTTTTATTGTTTAGAACCAGAGTAACCTCATAGTTAAACAGGGAGAGATAGCCATGTTTCAGGTTGATGATTTCATCATACCTGAACATAAATTGGTACTAATGAGCATCTCATAAGTGTTACTAGACAAGGCCACAGCTGGGGCTGACAGGATAAGCTTCACAAATCTTATGGGCAAAGAGGAGCACGCCCCAATAGCGCAGGTGCTATTTGGACTGGCAGTTCCAAAGTCTTGGGTATATTCCAAATTGAGGGCCAGCTTAATCTTCTTAATAAAGTTTTGAGGAAATACAATCACTGGGATCCAGTGTCAAGGATAGCCATGACCTGTACTCTGTTAATGACGAATTTCATCTTGGTTTAGTTCACCAAGGTTAGGGTAGAGAGCTAAAAACTCCTTAATATGAAAAGTGGAAGAAAGTCTTTGAGCGGCCTCAGGGTATTTATCTTTAATAGATTGTAGAATATGAACACGCTTAGTAGATTGCATCTGCGAGGCAATGAACTTGTCAGCTTCACTGGCAGTATCAATAACCTCAGAACTCCTCAGCACTTTACAGAGATAAGTTCCGCTGGGTATCATGGCCTTATCTACCCTTTCAGGATTCAACAGATCTGGTATCCCCACTTCATTTGGGGCTCCTAGGACATAATATCCAAAGTCTTCACAATTCCAACAGATTCTTCATCAGATGTATTATCTATGTATGTCAGAGGTTCAATAGGAGGGATGAAATGACAAGCTTTCCTTGTCACGGTGGATGTCTTTTTGGCGCTCAACTACTCTTTTAACCTTTGAGCAACGCTTCTTAGTTATGGCGACTTTTGTCTGCATCTTGGAGGCTATAAACTTCAGCTTATAGGGGCGTGAGGGTGGAGCCACTGTGGCAAGCCCCTTAGGAGAGAGTGTGGGGCGAGGCATGGTTCCAACTGATTGCACATGGCTGACTTAAGGTGCAGGTGATGGATGAGGAATGACCTTATCACCCATGGTGCACTCTTGACAGCTTCACATGACTGAGCGATGTCTATTTTGGATCACCCGCAGGAGCATGCTTTGGAAGGTTAACAAACACAGGAGGAGTCAAGGGAGCCATCATGGACTCCTTCTGCCAAGCTATGGTTAGGAAATCCTCAATAGTAAGACTTGGGGTGTCAACACAACTCCTTTAGTAGTCTCAGCTTTATAGAGTCCAAAACCTCTAATAAAGCCTCATTTATATAGCAAACATTCCGCAGGGAGCGCTTTACTGAGTAATATGTCTGGCTAAGGAAAGATAAGAAGCTAAGCCAGCCGGAATGACAGCAACTGCGTCATCAAGGGGTAACATTTTTGCAAGTAACAATGGTTGAGCTGCACTATAAAACTGGTCAACAAAGGAGGCAACCTTTTCCCCTCTTTCATGCTTAGGCACATAAACGCCTGCTTTTTCCTTCTTAAACTCTTCATTGAGCTAAATTCTTATTAAGAACTTCCTTAACCTCCGCCCATGTACTAAGGATATCCATATAAGTAACGATGGCCTCTTGATATAAGTGGCTTAGGTAAGAGAGGATGTTCTTTAATTTTTTAATATGTACTTCCTTACATAGCAGAATTGTCAATTAAGATAAACTAGGAGATGCTACCTTCACCTGGGGTAAATTTGTCTCTGAAAGGGGTTTAGGGATAGTTTAAGTGGCCTCATGAGGGTCTCAAGAGTAGTGTTTTTGAGCTTTTTAAGTCAAGATAAAGCACCGGCTAGTTGCTTTTATAAAGCAGCTAACCTTGATTCAGATGCAGAGGGGAGGTTAGGAAGGTTACACCCCCAAACATCCTTCATTTTTGCTAAAAAGACTGTGGTGTAAGGGCCCTCGAGAGAACACCACTTTTGTTATAATAATGGCATTTTGGTGCTCACAGTTGCTGTTGGCAGAGGATTCCAACAATATTGTGGATACTAGAGATTTAAAATCTTAGCCGCTATTAAAGATTTTTTAGAGGGAAATAACACCAAATTAGAACTTTGGGTTCATATTTTTTTATTAATATCTGGATTGGGGTAAAAATTTTACCTTATTATAATGTTGACTCCTAGTATTTAAGGTAAATTGGGGCTAAAAATGAGAGGGGCTTCAGAATTCAGAATAGGCAGAAAGTCACTCAGTTTAGATAAATGATAATTTAGCCAATCAGTAATCTCAAAAATCCTTTCATCATGACAAGGCTTTTATTGTAGGTGTTGGGTTATCAGCCAAAATGACATAACCATATGGTAACATTTTAATGTAATCTTGTCAATCAGTCATCTGAAAAATAATTTCATTTTGGCCAATTACCAGATGTTGAATTTTTACCAGGTGATATTCTTCACATAGTAAAAAAATAGTATAATAATCATTGAGGATGATGGCCAATTAGTTAGCTAATTTTGATTCATAGTTTTATGATAACAACCCCAATTTGTGTTCCCCATTCAGTTGTGTTGAGCTGTCTTGATCCGCAGTATCAAGAAAGTATCAAGGATCATCCCTGATAAGAAATTGGTGGGACTTATTACCAGCGACAGAGGCCAAGGATGTTGAGATAATTAATATTATCAATTAAAATGGCGAATTGCTTAAATTTGACATCAAAGATATCAGGAAATGATCCCAATAGAGTGTTTAGTTAATTTTAACACTGGCGTCTTAATGCTAAGGATGCACTATATTTAATTAACTCAGATTATGATGAATCAAGGGTCAATGTAATCATGGACATTTGAGGATGATGAGTATCACCAGTGAGAATGCTGATGAATACTAGGCAGGGAGAATCGCCAGTGAGTGCTGATGATGTGTCAATAAATGCCAATAATATGGACAGGGAAAGGAACGCTATAAATAGTTTGATCTGCCTCAATAAAAGTATCTTCAAATCTAATCTTTCGTTTGCCCAACTTTATATAGTTTTTAGTTAAAAGAGGTTATCTTAGCTTGTAAAAGTGGGAATCAAGATCCCCAGAGGTTATATACTGGATTAAAACAATTGGAATGGTCGGGCAACCAACTCTTAACTTTGGACTAGATGGAAACCCTTCTGGAACTTGGGCAACTAGCTTCCACAATGATGAACTGGACGGATTGAAGGGTGAAACCCTGAGGGAGTCAACAGAGGCCACTGAACCACAATCTTTGGACAAGTCCCAAAGAGGACCTCTGAGCCATAATAAGTGGTCAAGCCTCAGAAGAAGAAGCTGTTAGTCTGCTGGGTTGGTGGGTTGCCCTGCAATTTTATAGGGAAAGGTCACCAATGATTGTGAAAGAGCAAGGGCCAGCAGTCTTCATACTGTTTGTCCTGGCACACTAATGGAGTCACCTATAATTAAGATGAAAAATTTTCAACAATAGTATAAAGTATAAATTAGGCAAGAGCTATATTCCATTTAGAGATTGTCAGACAATTAGATGTTTGGTTAGAAAAGAAGAAGATTATTTTGGTGAATAGTTTAACTATTACAAAAAAATCCACAGTTCAATTCTCGGTGGAATCCTCTAAGTCAAAGGAATACTTTCACTCCTAACTCTGGCCAGATAATTTAGGTTGTAGCAATTTGACTCTTCCAAACCCCCAGAAAAATAGGTCAACTAAGGAATATCCGCCCAGGTACTGATGGCTATTCAGTGCTACCTCCTAATAGAAATCCACCTTATTTATAGACCCAATAAGGGTTCTAGGAGGTGCAGATAATTTTACCAGCAATCAGTCATTAAGAACTCTGGTGTTGAGAATTTTTCATTCTCAATAATAGGCGACACCATTAGTGTGCCAGGCCAAACAGTATGAAGACTGCTGGCTCTTGCTATTTCACAATCATTGATGGCATTTCCTTATAAATTCGCTGAGAAACCCACCAACCCAGCAGACCAACAAATTCTCCTTCTGTAACTTGACCACTAGTTATGGCTCAGAGGTTCTCTTTGGAACTTGTCCAAAGATTGTGATTCAGCGGCCTTTATTGACTCCCTCAGGTTTCTCCCCTTCAATCTTTCAAGTTCATCATTATTGCTTCTAGTTGCCCAAGTTCCTGCAGGGCTTCTATATAGTTCAAGATTGTGAGTTGGTTGCGCCGACCACTCCAGGTGTTTTAATACAGCACATAACCTCTGGGGATCTTGAGTCCCACCTCTACAGCTAAGCTAACCACTGTTAACTAAAAACTTAATATAGATAGGTAAGGGAAGGTATTTATTAGAATAAAAAGCCAGCTCTTAAATAGGGTGGCCAAAATATGAATATTGTGATCATATTGATGTATAATTATCATGATGAATATAATGGGAATAGGGGTGTGGAGGTTATGAACTACTTAAGGCTGCATCAGTGGCGGTTAGTTTACAAAAGGCTATATCATATGGAATTTGTCAGCTTATGGGTAATTGATTACATTCATTAGATATAGTTTATATATCACATGTGAGGCAGCCTCTTGTTGAGGATCAATCTAACCTTAAATGGATTTTCTTCACTCCTGCTCACCTTCTATTGTGGTCTCAGATTAACAATCAATTAACTTAACGATTTAAAGCTTATCTGGTTTCATCAATTCAGCAATAATTTAATTCTTTCAAAGGTAAATCAATTGGTAAAATCATCATGTAATAACTTCGTATGATTATTATGATTCAATCGCCATTAGATTGGCATATCAACTATTAAGATATAAGATAAACATTAAAATGATTATAATCAGTTCTGCTCTTCAGACAACCTCTCAACATTGTAAGCATAAATCCTAGTTAAGCAAGATCTAATCATTGACTCAACCCCGAGGCTGATGCTGAGCTTAATCCTTAGCCAAGGCTAACATCAACTAGGAATGAAATTTCAACAACTAAAAAAAGTAAACTTTTAAAGTCTACAATGTTAAACTTATTATTCATGGAAGGTTGACAGGGGATGTACACTTCTGATGTAATGATGATAAAATAATAATATTATGAATACTTAAAAGGACACCCCAGAGGGTTCATAGCCCCTTCTGTCGTCAGCCAGGACTTCCAGGTTGAGGACAAGTGGGGGATTTATGCCAACTTATACTTGGATGCAGCATGAATGAAGGAATGATTAAATATTTAGGAACCATATGGGGAACCATGAGTTGATTAGCCTTCTGTTGCGCGGGGTCATGTTGCCAAACAACCATGCTTGAAAAATGTTCCAATTTATGATAGTGAAAACAATTAATGACATCTTAAAGGGTGGGCGTTGTTCCTGTAAATAATCCAGTAATATAGTATGGATTTTCCATAGTGTTATTGCTACTATCAATGCCCGTAAAGATGGATGAAGAGGTGACTCCATGTTGAGAGCAAACATGTTCTAGCTAAACTGAATGATTTTTCATTGCCTTGGCGGAATAGGCGCATGACCTCTTTCCAGATAGCTACCAATGATGGACATTGTTCTAGGAGGTGTATAAAGCTCCATATTGGCCACATATTGTGCATGAAGAGTGGGCGGCGTTTGATTGTTATGCCATGCAATACACTCCTCGCATGCATCTCCATACATGTTCTCATATCCTGGGTTGCAGTAGTGAGTGGTGTGTGTATCTCCAGACCATCTTTGGGTCTCCAGGCTTTACGGTATGTTCATTAGATCCAGATAATCAATTATGGCAATGGTACTCGGGTTTTGGTTCATCATGTTGTTTGTAACTACTTGGCCGTTGATTTCTTGTCTGTGAGTTAGCCTTTAGCGCCCTTAGTGACTGGTCTGACCGCTTATGTGGATTCTCCACTCTGCTCTTATCATGGCTAGAAGTATTTGTTTAAAGTGTATGAGAGTGCCATGCAGTCCTGCAGAGGTTGGGTGAGATGCCAGATACTTAATTAATGAGTTTGGATGATTTGGATTCTTTATTCAGAGCGCTCATGCAAAATTTGATCTTTATGCTCTGTCCCAATGTAATTCTGGAAGGTCTGAACTAGCCACTTGAGCTATCCAGGATCCTAGTATATGGCCTCAGCTTCTACATAATTAGTTAGCCCCATAACTCCATTCCTCCTAGGGCAAATAAAGTTTCAAGGGCCACAGGGACTTTATGGTCATACCAAAGCCAGCTCTGCAATAAAGTATCTATTGTGTTAAAAAAGGAAGGTGAAAAAGCAACTACATGGCCATAAACCAGATGATTGATAATATCAAGAAGTTTGTTATCACAACTCGTCCAGTTCGACCTGTATGATGTCCATGCAAGGAGTCATTGCGTTTTGTTATTTTATCTAGGAGATGCTTCTCCATCATGGTGTTGGCGTACCTCCTGACTCAAACCATCCCCTAAGTGGCGGACAGGTCCAGCTGACGGCTTGGTAGTAAAGGGAAGTTCTAGTGGGGTAATTGGTGAGTCTTTGCCTTCTAGGTCTGGTGAGGAGTCTTGATGTTTTAGTCTGCTGACCCAAGATGGATGGCTTCCAATGGGTCTAATATTTCCCCAGGAGTATAATTCCATATTTTCCAGCATTAAGTAATGCACTGCTGATGGATTAGTATTCTTTTATTCTTTTCTCAAGTATGCGAGAATCCTTGTTGCTGGATATACCCACCTCACAGTCGTCAGCAAAAGCCATCATTTAGACTGGTGTTTAGCCATAGACATTATACATTTATGAGAGCATTTGTATTCCATATTAGGGGATAAAGGCTAAAATCATATAGTAGAGGGCTTAGAGGGTCACCTTGTTTGAGTCCCCTCTGTGAAAAAGTATGTTAGTTACAAACCTGCTCCACAAACAGCTATGGTGGCTAATTACTTGAACAACATCTAATCTATAAACCTATTTGGGAGTTTAAAATTTATATAAGCAGCCCTGAGATAAGTCCAGTTCACCCTGTCATATGCTTTCTGTTGATCTAAAAAAAACAAGCGCTCCAGAGGCTTTATATTGGCAGACATTTGCAACTGTGTGAATATTTTCCCATATGAATCTTCTGGGGAAAAACCATATTGTGATGGTGATATCATCAGTTGCAATTTCCCCTGATCGTTTGATCATAATTTTTGTGAATAATATAGTGTCAGTATTAGTCAGTGAAATTATGCCAATTGGATAGGTTTAGTCTATCTCCATTTTATAGAGAGTGACTGTGTATGCTTCTTTACCTCTAGGTAAAAGGCATATTTCCATAATGCACTTATTTATGGAAGCTAAAAGAATAAAAAAATGTCATTATTTTTTATAAAATTCATAAGGGAAGCCCATCAGGTCAGGGCTTTTCCCTCGTGGTGCACCATACACCGCTTCCCATAATTCTTCATGCAAAATTAAGTTAATCATATTATTGGTTTGAGCCACAGTGCCAATATGTTCATTGGCGAGTAATTTTTGATTTTTGCTGGTTTGACTGAGTCAGATTTATATAAATTTGTTTAAAACTTGTGTACTTTGGTCGTGACTTCCTCAGGTGTTTCTGCTATGGATGTATCCTGTCATCTCACCTGTGTGCAGGCTACTCTGTTCTTTCAATCAAAAAGCAACGGAAAATAACTTTATTCTGTTCTTCATCTTTTTAGGTTTTTATCTCTATATTGAACATCAATAAGAGTTGGTGTTTGCATATCAAGGTGGTTAAGTATGCAGAAACCTCTACCCTATTTGCATCCCCATCCAGGGATGTATCCTGTGCAAGAAACATTAGAAGAAAGTGATCAATTTCAGTCAATGTGCTTTTAATTATGGATGAAGCTGCCCTGTATCTTCTTAATGATGTGTGTTTAATCTGTTGTATTGTTGATTTCTTGACATTTAAACAGGTGATCAGTGGGTCTGAAAGATAAGGTATTTGAAAACCCCGTGTTGAGGATATTTCCTCCACTCAAGAGTAAATTTTGAGTCAGCTAAGTATTCTTGGCATATTCTGCACCGCCTGGGTGCTTATATAATTGTTTTCACTGGTGTAAAGGACCCTAAAACTAGCCGGTGTCAGAAATTTGTTTTATGTCATTTTTGAAAATAAATTTGGTGTCAGAAAATTAGTGATGAAACTATTAGGTCTATTCACAACATAGTAATAAATTTCTCATTGTGCACATGCTGGCATGTTATGTTCTGCAGGAGAGGCGACTGTTTAGGTAAAAGATCATATAGGCCCAAGGTTTTTCTGACATTTGAAATTCCACATGCCCTTGTGGTGCCTCCTTTATGTGTGGCCATCAGTTGGTGTCTGAGTTAATCAACAATCCATGTCTCCCATGACAAAAGTGTTTTCTGGAAGACGGAGGTGTGTCAAGGCCAATAGAAACTCATGACGCTCCATTGAACAGTTCAGTGCATACACACTGGCTATTGTGTGAACCTCTTCATGACATGAGAAGGTTACGGCTAGTATGTGGCTATCCAAAAACGAGTTTTTATTAATAAATTTAAAATTTTTGTTTGTACATACTCTCACCACATAGTGTTATGACCAAAACAATATTGCTGTAAGGATCATGTTTTCCCATGTCTCCTCCTTTCCCTGTGGACAGTAGGTTTCCTGCACCGCCAGGATGTCCACAGGGGGTTGGACAGGAGACACAACTTGTTGGCCCAGAACGTTAGGGCCTTGAGTCCCACTATTTTCAGCATCCCTATCTCTACTGAGACGCCCAGTGCGCCTCAGGAACAGTTAGTAGGTCCCCTCAGCCCTACTCCCTCGCCTTCTTTGCTCACCTTTGCATCCTTGCTGCGGGTGCCATAATGATGAGTAGGCTCTGAGGTATATTCTACCCCTTTCACTTATGCTGTTTTTGTTCCCTACTTGCCTTTGTTAGCTTTCAATTTATCATTGCGGTGCAATTGTATGTTCTCATTAGGCACAGTTTTGTCTGACGCATTTAATTGTTGATTTTCATTCATTTTTGGGTTGTAGTTCATAATTTTTGGGGGATGTTCCAAACCCCTGTGCTGACAAATTTGCTTCCAAATCAGTTTCTACCGATCCTGTTTGTTTGGATTGGTTGCTTGGTTTTCTGTGGAATTTGATTGGCTCATTGTTGCTAGCTCTTCCATGTCTTCCTGAATCTGTTCAGGCGAAATGGATGATTCCACAAAGCCCTTATCTTGGCTGCGGCCAACTTGTGAGCATGTTTAGCCATTTTCCACTCCTTTGGGGAAATTGGGTCAATGATTATATATTGTCCAAATTCTCCCCAGCTAAATGCTTGTGTGGTATCAGTGGTTTTGGCATACTCTGAGTCATCTTTACCCAATTCCTCCTCACAGAATTCATTTCTCTTAGTCCTTCTTTAATGGGACAGTCATGAATCTTTTGCCCAAAGTCCTGATAGTGATTTCATATGGGTGGTGCACTCTCCATTTTTTCACAAAATAATTGGGAATTTCCCGTCAATAGAAATGGATTCAATATGGAGGATTTTTGTGAGATCCTCTGCTACCTCTGGGTTTAAGGAAATAGTTGCAATGGCCTTCACTGTGATAAGGGTCAGCATCAGTTAACATCTTTGCATCTCAAATTGCTTATTTTCTCTGTAGGATTCCAAGCCCAATAAGAGATGGTGATTGACTACTGTGCATGCCGGTGTTGTTGGAAGATAATTTTAAATTTTAAATATATCTTTGGATTTTGTTTAACGTGTACATTTGATCAATACCAGATGTTGACCGTTGGTAAGGTCAATTGCTATTCTGACCTTTGCTGCTTCTTTTGCTTCTTCCGCTGATTAAAACCCAAGGTCCACCCATCCACAGCGGATAATATAGGTTGTTTTGTACACAGCTTGTGGGAATAATTTTAGTTGGGCTTCGCCAAACTTTCCCATATTGCCGTTTCCTTTGTGCCCAAAAATACATGGATCTATGGTCAAATAATGACAGCAGTTGAGAGTATGACTTTCATGTAGCCACAGTTATATATTAGAAAGTCAACAAAAATTGCAGGGTGCACCACCTCAGGTTTTTATTTTTGCTTTAGTTTTTGGTTACTCCTGTGCGCTTGGTTCCTTTGGGAGGTGCAGATCTAGGTCTGCTTCCCTTTACCGCATTCAACCATTCTTTCCTTATTTATTAAACGTACTTATCTCACTTGGTATTATTTAACAAATTGTTCTGTTTAAATCAAATAGTTTACTATAAAGTGATAGTTTTCAATTTTTATTTGAGGGAAGGCTGACCAGGGGATGGACACTTCCAATAAGTAAATTAAACTAATGAAACAAACTCAGCGAGAAGAGGGCACCCCAGAGAGGCAAACGCTATCTCCTGTTGCCAGAGGGAACGCCAAGAGAAGGAAGGGGGGTCACATGTGTAGAGGATTGCGCCACTATTGAGCACATATGTAGGAAGGGGTCAGAAGTGATGAACCAAACTGGGAACCAGGATGAGACCATCAGGTGGTGATGGGGTGGGAGGTACCCAAATATCCACGCTTGAAAGTGGTCCACAAGGTGCGACTGGAACCAGCGTATAGCTTCCCGGAGGGTGGGAGTAGATCCTGAGATAGCATCCAAGACAACATTGTGGATAGTCCACATAGCATTTGCAACCACTAAGGCATGGAGGGAAGGTGATAGAGGGGAAACCATGGACAAAGCGAAGATGTCCTTAGACAGGCTGAAGGGCTGTTCCCAATCCTGGCAATATAGATGCTATACCTCACGCCATATCGCTTTTAAGGGAGGGCACTCTTCCAGGCGATCAACCAACGTTCTATACTGGCCACACACGACGCAAGATGAATGCAAAGCGTTAGAGCGCTTGGCATTATTATATGCCCATCTCAAGCAGCGCCACACATGGGAACAAATATGTAGCTGCAGAAGAGGGTGGTGGGCATACTTCCAAATGGCTTTCTGGGTATCAAGGGGGTAGGGGATGCCCCTCATGTCCAAGTAGTCCACTCTGGCCATGGTAGGGGGTCTCATGGGTATCACTCCGTTCAGAATGGGTGGTCCTTGTACCTCCTTGGTGAACCGAGGAGAAGGGCTCCCCCTCTGGGCAGTGTGCCCACTGATGCGAATTCTCTACTCAGCGCTCTGCATGTAGAGGAAGATCCTTTTGAAGTGGGGCGACGTCCCATGTGGGCCCGCAGCAGAAGGATGTGAGGCGAGATACTTTAACAGAGAATGGGGGCGGGTAGGATTGGTGAGGCCCAGGGCGTGGGAGAAGTTGGAGCGGGCCACACGGGACCAGTGCTGGGCTGAGATTGTAGGGTTGGTGACTGCAGCGATCCAGGTGCCAAGAATTTTGGCGGCGTGGACCTCATAATTGAGCAGGCCCGTGTTACCACTATGGCGAGGGCCAAACATGACATCCAGGCACACTGGCATTGGGTGGCCTAACCAAAGCCACCCTTGTAGAAGGGCGTATAATGACAAGAAGAAACAAGGGGAAAAAGCGATGGCGTGGGCCCCAAACCAAACTTTATAAAGGAGAATAGAGTTGGCTAGCACTACTCTGCCTGTAAGGGAGGTCTGATGGGCTTTGAGGGAAGCCGTGCGTTTCGTGACATTGTCTAGGATATGGTTTTCCATCACCGTTGAGGCATACCCTCCCACCTCCAGCCACAACCCCAAATGACAGACAGGGACAACGGTGGGGCTTGGCACAAGGGGGAGCACAAGCGGGGCAGTGTGAGGTGGGCAGGGAAATCGATCTCGTGAGCAAGTTGTTGAAGCAGGTAGAAAATGGGGCGCTGGGGATCATCGAGCTTGATACTGACCAAGGAGAAAAATTTTAGTTTTGGAATCGTTAAGTGCAGCATTACTTACCATGGAGTAAACCTGGATAGTAGCTTCAAGCGTGCGTGCATCATGATTTTTAGACACCCCAATCACGCAATCATCAGCAAACGCCAACATCTTGACTGATGCTTGGCCTTGCACATGGACACCAGTAATGCGGGCATTCACATTTTGAAGAAGTGGGTCAAGGATGAAGTTATATAAGAATGGGCTTAGAGGGTCCCCTTGGCGTGGGCCCCTTTGAGGGCGAACTACATCCGTGAGGAAGCCAGGGTCACGCACAGCCATTGTGGCAGATTCCGTGATCAACATCACCAACTAATGAAACAAAAGGGGAGGTGGAACTTGTGGAGACAGGCTCTGAAGTAATCCTAGTTGACTATCATAGGCCTTTTGCTGGTCTAAAAAAACAAGTGCCCCAGAAGCCATGGATTGACAGACGTTGGCTATGGTGTGTATGTTGTCCCAAGTATACCTTTTGAATGAAACCAAATTGTTCAGGGGAAATGAGAGATGAGGAAACAACCTACTAGGCGGTTTGCCATGAATTTAGTAAAAATTTTGTGTCTGAGTTAGTAAGTAAAATGGGGCGCCAGTTGGCCAAGTCCAGCTTATCCCCATTCTTGTACAACGTTAACATGAAGGCCTCCTGCCCTCCAGGGAGGAGGTGCGTTTCCATATGGCATTGGTTCATAGAGGCAAGCAGCAAGGAGGAAAAATATTTGAAATACTTCTTATAGAACTCATAAGGGATGCCATCTGGACCTGGGCATTTCCTGTACGGTGCACCGCGAATGTCAGACCAGAGTTCATCCCAAGTAATAAAATTTATCAACTCCGGATTATGGGGAATGGTGCGGATATGTGCACTTTCAAGAAAATTGTCCACTTGGCTGGTGGAACTGGATCAGAGCAATACAATTTGGAGTAATAGTTGTGTACTTTGATTGCCACTTTGGCTGGCTTATCTGCAACGGAGTGGTCTGGCTTTTGCACCTGTGTGCAGGCCAAGCTCTGGCATGGTGCAAAGAGTTTTTGAAAAAAGTAAGCAGAACACATATCGCTCACTTTTATATGCTTTGCTTTATACTGAACACAAACCCTATGCTTGTGTTGTCTTACCAGTGCTTGAGGCGAGCAGACACTTCTGCCCACTTATGACCCTAAGCTGGGCTGTAGCCTGCAGCAGGGAAGTTAGACTCAAGGTGGTCCACTTCTGCCAGCATGCGCAAAATGACTGCTGAGGCACCCCAGGAGTGACATGATGAGATGTGGTGAGCCTGGCAGATGGTGTTCGCTTTGAAGGTTGACCAGGTGGAGATTGGGTCTGCACATAATGGTGTGGTAAACTCCAGAGCTGAGGTCACAGTGTCCACCCACGAGGAAGACCTGGGTGACGCAATCTCGGTGGGGTGGAGTTTGCACCACTTTGGCACCTGGGCCACTGGATTGGACAAGCAGAAGGAAACCGATACCTTTCTGTGGTCAGATAAATTGATTTTTGTCATAGTAAAGTGGGAAATTTGGGATTGAAATTTCAATAGTGCAAGAATAAGGTCAATGCGGGTCATGGACCTTAGCTGGCCGTTGTGCACATGGGGGCGATACATGTTAATGAGTAGTGGTGCATGATGAGGCAGAGTATCAAACAACCCTAGGGTGGCTTTTAGAACGCAAAGTTCCAAGTGCCCCTTTTTGGGTGTAGGCAACGAGGGACAGCGGTCTGTGATTGGGTTTGTCCAGCAGTTCATGTCGCCAACAACAAATGGGTCAGGGGGTAGTGGAAGGGAATGACAGTTGAGAAGAATTCCCAATGATTTTGTGCACAGGTTGGGGCATAAATGATAACAACAGTGTTCACTTTGTCATGCCACGACAAGGTGACTATAAGGATGTGGCTGTCAAGGTATAATGTTGACAAAATAAATTTAAAACTATGGGCCACTTATACAAGCACCCCACAGTGTGGTGACCAAAAGGAAAGGGAAGGGAGGATCATGGCTGCCCATGCTTCCTCTGCACCACACAAACAGTGGGTTTACTGAATATCTGGGGTGTCCACAAGTAAATTATTTTTTAAAAAACTCAGTTTCCTAGCCTAGGATGGTAAGTCCTTGAGTCCAGCGATGTTCAACGTCCCTAAAGTAAAGGCTCCCCCCATTGCACCTTAGGTGTGAGGGGAAGGGTACCCAAGCCCTTCAGCCTTCTCTTTTTCAGCATGTCACTGTATGGAAGCGCAGGTATTCAGTGCTACGGAGTATGGTTTGGTATGGGAAGCTTTAGCTGTGGGGTTCGCATTGGCTTTTGCCTTCTGCTTTTTCCCCACTGTGGGATGAATTTTTGGCGTTGTGTGCACTTGCGGTGCACCATTGCATGAAGGTGGAATTTCAGCAGTAATATTGGTGAGCGAATCAGTTACAATCAATGCTTGGTAGCATTGGTCAGGTGAGACCAACTCACCCGTTGGGTCTTCAGCTTGGGTGGCCCAATCAGCTTGGGCGGCCCAATCTGATTGGTGGAAGGATTTGCGAGCTGCTTCCACCACAGATGACTCATGTCCGCCTGGAGCTGGGTGGGTGGGATCACAGACACGGTCTTGGCCACCTCCTTGGCCACCACCTTGCAGGCCTTCTTGGCCTTCTTACGCTCCTGTGATGACACAGGTTTTACTTGAATGTAGCACCCTGGTGCGCCCCACGGGAAGGCTGCATTGGTGTCTACTGCCAGTTCATAGTGGACGTTTGCACCACACATTGCTTCCAGGATTATTTCAGTTTGAGTAATGCCCTCCTTGGCGGGGCAGGTATGAGCCTTGTGGCCAAAAGGTGTGACAGAAAGTGCAGATAGGAGGCGCGCTATTCACAGTGACCCTTGATGGGTGGGATTCTTGCCCATTAATTTCTATAAAGGCAGTATGAAAGATTTGGGTCAAATATTTCTCTATCCCTGAGGATGGGATGAGAACAGCAATCACTTTGCCCATGCACAGGTCCATCATAAGCGTAGAGCTCTGCATCTAAAAGGGTTGGATTTCCTTGTATTTGGCGAACCCAGCCTTCAGGTGGTGCTCCAGTACGGTGCACTTGACTGTAGTAGGTAGGAAGTCAAAAGTAACAAAAATTTGATTCAATTTAGTCCAGCAAGTGCACTTCATTTCAACTACCCGTTGACCATCCCGGAGGTCCACTACCACTCGCACTTTTGCAGCTTTGTCCGCTGCATTTTTGTTTTCAAAACCTAGATCCAGCCAACCGTGAGGCATGGAGTGTGGTGCGACATGCACTGCGTTCAGGAAATTTGTGTGTACATCTCCACAAAACTTCTCCCAAAGCGCCCTTTGTTGAATATTCAGGAAGACACACACCCCATGTTCCACCAACAATAGCGGTTGGGAGTGCGGCGTATTGATGAACTGGTTGCAGTGCGCTTGCCAGGCCAAAATTTCTGGAAAAATGGTAACCACCAGTTTTTACTATTGATTTTATCTATGCTGCCAGATTTTCTGGGGCGTTTATGAAACTTGGTTGGTGTGGGGCCTACACCTATGCCCTTAACTTTACTCACCCAACTGCTACCTGACATTGGGTGAACACTAATCTTTGAAGAAATTATCAAACTTACCTAGACTTAAATTGCATATGTTGCAAAAGTGTTTGCAACGAGAGAGAAATTACTAATAAGTGATAGCAATTGTAAAGAAAAGCTTAAAGTCTACAATGGTACTAATTAATTATAGAAGTTTTAAGTTTTTTTAAAAATTAATTTTTTCCATTTGTAGAATTGTTCTTAATAGGTGTAGAGCCTTGAACTTGGGATTTATAATAATTTTATTTATTTTTGCAATCTTGCTTATATTTATTATTACTAATTTAGCATTAAATACGTTTTTGGGTTAATGCCCAAAGTTTTACCCTTGTATTTCACAGCATCAAATGGTTAATAACGTCAAATTTACAGCTAAGAAAATTTAAGATGAATTACCTGATCAGCGCTCCATTAATTAATCATATAGGGTGATTTTCACTCTATAAAGTATCATCCTTTCTAGGTAGGGACCAAGGCTTCATTTTAGCCTCTACTCACCTTATAACCTAACTCCATCTTAACTTATGTGCACCTTTATCTGCTTACTATATCTCTTTTCATATAAAAGGTCTAGGGTAGTTAATCCTTAACCTTTTATGCTGATTTTCAGAAATTGAGATAAAAATTGAATCAAATTCCCTATCTCTGAATCAGGCTGTGCCAAATCAGTCATCAAACCTACCCTTTATAGATCTATTTAAGAATCCTCCTCCCCTATTCCTGAGTCACGTGGGGCGGCGTTTCCACCCATTCAGTCAAGTGAGCAACGCTATCCATTGAGGACGCCCATGAGGAGGCCATTCTGGAAGATCTGTAAAGATCCTGAATGGATGAGGCCCCAACGAGCCCAAAGGCACCGAGTCCCAATGCACCCTATAAATATCAAAGCCTTTTAGCTTAATAAAATATTCTGTACTATAACCTATTTTCCCGTTTCCTTCTCAGTGCTCTTTCTGAATTTTCCAGCTTTGAGCCACCATGAACCCAGGTGCCAGTCTAAAGAACTGTAGCGCTGACAGAAGCGGTGCTCACTACAGGGGTCTCTGATCTGTCCTAAGTGAAAACGTCTACCACAAAAAAATGGAAAATACTAGCAGCCCTGATGACCAAACAACTGGTCAGTCAAGAAGTTTTACTCGATGGGTTAGTACCTCAAGATATGCAACGCCGCCCTTGCAGCCAGAGAGGCTAGAATTTTAGTCCTCCTCTCAACTCTCGCTGCCCTCCCTTGATGTGGCCAATACCAACTCCAGTATGAAAACCTCAATGATGTCGTTCAACAACTAATAAATGGCATCTACTCTGTGGGCGCCCACTCCAGCCACTCCCATGCCTCCTCCGTACCTTCCACAATGTGGGACCTCTATGTCTCAGCTGTATTGCCAGCTGGGGAACTTACCCTGGGGCCTAAAAGCTACCTTCATAACTTTGTCCACCCCGCTATCCATCACCTCCTTCATCTAGTCAGATTACACCACCAGGAGGTCTCCTGGCAACTAGGACTCACCCAGAATTTACATTCCTACATCATCAGCTTCTATAACGCCGCCTCTTTCTTTGTGCACAACAACTGCGAAGCTATTATTGATAATCAATGATTAATCAATGAGATCCGCGATCAAACTGTAGTTTTGAACAGCGGAATCTCCGCTACCTTGAGGAGCAAACTCATCAAAACGCTCAGCTGTTTGAGGTGACATGGACCCAGCGTCTCCTCTAAGTCAAAGAATTGGTACGATCCCTACAACAGCACTATTGAGAGCTGGCCTCTCATGACTACCCCTCCATGAGTGCTGGCCAGAAGGACCTAGGGGGCCTGAAGGCCCCAAGGGGCGTCAAGGGCCAGCTGGATCCAAAGGACCACGTGGGCCTCCAGGGCCCCCGTGCCCTTCAACATCAGGCAAACCTGAAGACCCCTGGCGAAGGGATGTAATGACAGCCCTGGCTGCCTTACGAGATCAAATTCAAAAGGTGGCACTGGGATGCAAGCTTTGATTGGACGGTGTCCCCCTTGATCCCAGGGTCTCTATAGAGACATTGTCATATGAGACAGATAACATCAGTGCCTTCACTAAGATTACCAATGTTCATATATTCCAACTTGAACAAACTTGTTGAGGGTTTAAAAACCAGTTGACCACCCTCAAGAGCTAGCTCCATCTACAGAACACCGAGATCCAATCCCTAAAGGAGAAGGTTGCCAATAAGGCTTCTGCTTCCACCCTCAGCCAGAATTAGGACTACATCCAAGAGGACTTAGGAGGCTTGCAGCTGCAGCTGGATCGGCGGGCTCCTTGGGATTATGTGGAAATGGAGATCTCAGAGCTGGTACCCATCCCAGGAGCTAACACCCTTTCCACTCCTCATTGTAGCTAACTTTAAACCTAGTTTCAAGGAAAGGTTCACTCCAGGATGAGAAAGTATCGCCTCCTTTCTATACGCCTATGAGAGTTCCATGGAGGAGGCCACCGATAGATAGAAGGTGAAGCATATCCACTCCTGTCTAGATAGCACCGCCTGGGAGATCATGACCTCCCATTTGAAGGAGTGTAACACCTGGGAACAGGTCCGTACAGCCTTGATCTAAGATTTTGGCAGCAATCAAACTCTGGCCAACCAAAAGAAAGCGTTCATGGGCATTTGACTGAATAAAGGAGAAAACCCTATGGAGTTTGCCAACTGATTCTACGCCCAAGCACAACCTTTGGTCTCGACAAATTGTATCACCCTGGATGACGCTATCACCGCTGTCATCTCTGCCTTAAGATCTTATCCTGAGGTCCAAATGCATATTATTGGGCAGAAGAATGGGTTCACCTGTATTCTGGAGATCAAGGAGGCCCTCAACAAGATCTTGCCTCGACCCTACACTTTAAGGCTACATCTACTGGTCCCTCTAACCTCCCTAGGGTCCATGTAGGAAAAAACCAGAAGAATACATCCTTGATGCACCTATTGTAATGGCTTTAGACATAGTGCCAAGACCTGCTAGAAATGTCTTTCTGAGGAGGTGGGAAAAGGGCCATCAGCATGAAGGATGAGGCGCTTTATGCTGACATCCCTACCCAGCCTCAATTATCCTCTGTGAACGAACCTGAAGCCGTTGTACTAGAAGAAGTAGTTTTGGTATCTGATGACAATAAAGACATGACACTGCTTAATCTTTTTCTGATGATTCTCCCATGTTCCTCACGTTACCACCCCAATTAGGAAGTTTGGTTACCCGAGTCACCATCCAGGTCCACAAGGTTCCAGTTTTCGCCTTAGTTGATAGTGGCTCCCCCATGAACGTCATCTCCTCCAAGTTGATGAAACTGGTCAAGATTGCTCTGGACCTGCCCCGCTACATGGAATATGGCACAGCCAACCCGCAGTGTACCTAATCTATAGGAGCTTATTCCTCCTTGCTGTTGCGTTTTAGAAAGCTTGCTGTGAACACCCCTGCAGTTGCACTAGACAACCCCATTTATGACCTACTCCTCGGGACTCAGTTCCTTTGAGACTATTTGGTGGTGCTCCATTATAATGGTGGTTTCCTCTCCCTTCTAGGACATCGAGTCCCTCTGGTTTTTTAAAAACTACTCATGACTCTAAGGCGGAGGTCAAAGCCCAAGCCTGCCTACTGAAGATTGAAGGTCGAATCAATTGGCTTGAGTATCATATCAGGGGGCTCTAGAGTCTGACTACCCCCTCCTGCTGTTGGCGGACTGGAAGGGATGCCGATCTATTTACCCCAGGTGACTACTGTACCCCCAAAATCCCAAGTCATCTTCAACACCTGGGTCCATGTTAACATTCCCTTGGGGTACCTGTTGGAAATCTGAGGCTTAGATAACCCATCTCCTAAAGAAGTGCTTACCTGCCCCCAGGATCCTTGATCCAGCATATGCCGGATCTATATCTGTGTTGCTAGCCAACCTGACTGAAAAACCAAAAATTGTAGGGCTGAACAGTACCGCCGCTTATGTCCACCTATTACTGATAGGGGCTGTTGCTGATGTTCAAAGATTTGGGGACTTGAGGAATTTCAGCTTGGAGTCACCACCCTCAGTTAATCTTGTTGATGCTAATATTGGAAAGGACCTCTCTGATGAACAGCGACACAAGGTTCAGGAGCTGTTGGAGGATTACTCGGACCTATTCTCAACTTCAACCATGATTTTGGAAGAATGATCATAGTCCTCCACCACGTAGAAACCAGGGATGCTCCCCCTTTTTGGTTTTGGCCCTACCAAAAGAGCAAGGTTGAAGAGGCCCAGGTTGCAGTGGAACTTAAACAGCTACTTGATGCTGGGCTCTTGGTCCCATCACGTAGTCCTTGGGCCTCCCCTCTTCTGCTGGTCCAAAAGAAGGTTGGTAAGCACCGGGTGGTGATGGATTATCGATGACTTAACTCCATCACCAAGAAGGACAGTTATCCCCTACCCCAGATTGACAATTCTCTCCATCTTCTTGCCAGTTCCCGGTACTTCTCAGCCATGGACCTCGCCAGCGGATAATGGCAGGTCAAGCTCGCCCCTGAGGACTTTGCCAAGTGCGCTCTAATTGCCAAAAAGGGGCTATTTGAGTTCACCCAGATGCCCCAAGGCCTCTGTAACGCCCCGGGCATGTTCCAGCATGCCATGGATGGTATCCCTGGGGACTTGAAGCTCTCATGTGTCCTCATCTACCTGGACAACATTACCGTTTTTTTTTGAGAACTTTTAATGGATATATAGAGCATCTCAGGGAAGTCTTCAAACATCTCAGGAAGGCTATATCAAGCTCAAGCTCTCAAAGTGCTCTTTCTTCCGGCCTGAGCTAGAGTTTATAGGACATAAGGTCTCCAAACGTGGCATCCAACCTATACCCAACAAAGTCAACGCCATAGAAAAGATGTTGCGCCCCCAAAGCTTATGAGATATTCAAGTCTTTCTTGGCATTATGGGCTATTACCGCCAGTTTATCTCACAGTTTGCCAACCTAGCTGAGCTGCTTTTCTATCTCCTGCAAAATAATGTACAGTTTGAGTGGCGGCCTGAGCAGGAACAGGCTTTTAACACTTTACATATGGCCTTATGTACTAAACATGTTCTAGTTCATCCTTAATTTGACCAACCCTTCTTATTGTTCACGGATGCAAGCAATGTCGCCATTGGATCTATCCTGGCTCAACCTGATGAGAACCAGGTAGATCACCCCATGGCTTACTTTAGTAAGATGCTAAGTAAGGCTGGGCGGAACTACAGCGTCACCAAGAGGGAATGTCTAGCCGTCCTATTATCCATCAAACATTTCTGGACTTACATCTAAAGTACTCATTTTACTATTTATTACAGACCACTCCTCACTCCAATGACTTCAACAAATGAAAGACCCTGATGGTTAGCTAGCCAGGTGGGCTCTACGACTGCAAAGCTATAACTTCACCATCATCACCGCGCAGGCACAATACACTAGAATGCTGACGGCCTCTCAAGGATGCCGGTGTTAGCAGTCTTGGCCCCTGAGGAAGATCAGCTCTATGACCTGATTGGACAGCCTGAACAATGGGAACTGGAAACTCCCAAGGTTCAGGCCAAACTTTACTGAATGACTCAAGACATGCAAATCAAGAATGGGCTACTCTACAAGAAAGTCAACAAGAAGTGGCTCCCCTATATCCGGCCCTCCTCTCAAACTGATGTCATCCTGGAAGGCCATTCTACTGTGGGACACGGGGCGGTTAAGAAGACTCATGAATGGCTGAAGTCATAATGCTACTGGGACTGAATGGTAGAAACCATCTAAGAGGTTCTGGAAGCTTGTATGACCTGCCAATCCCAATACTGAGCCAACTCTCAATTTCAGCACTCATTCATTGCCCCAACCAAACCCTTCAATGTCATTAGCATCGACATGGTGGGTCCCCTTCCCAGACTATTGCATGGCCACAAGTATATTATCTTAGCTGTAGACCACTTAATTAAGTGGGTCAAGGCAATCTTGGTCCCTGCTGCCACTGCTAAGGCTACTGATCTTTTTCTTGTTCACTTCATTTTCACCCAGCATCGCGCCCCCAGACCTTATTTTTGGACAATGGATTGAACTTCACCTCCCAAGTAGTACAAGAACGAACTTCGTTATTTGGCACCACTAAGAGTTTTTCTGCCCCCTACCACCCGTCTACTAATGGGGCGGTATAACGTGCTAATAGAACTCTTGTTTCCATCCTACAGAAGTTGGCCGCCTCAGATCCTGCCCATTGGAACCATTATCTACCCAGCGCCTTGCTTGCCTACAGGGTAAACTATCATCGTGTCATCAAGCTGTCCCCATTCAAAGCCCTATATAGGCGGGCACCTCAGCTACCAAGTAGCGTCCAGCCACTGCGCGAAGCCATACCCCTGAGAACTCCAAATTAACTATGAGGGCTCTAGCCAATGAAATTGTTTGGCTTTAAGCCCAAGCCACTTAAGGCATTATCACCACCACTGGAAGAGAGACATCTCGATCTAATCTTGGACGACCCTCCTTACCAGATTTTCAATCAGGTGACCTCATTCTCTGTTATCATCACCGACCCAGAGGCTGACAGAACAAGCTCAACGTATTTTGGTCTTGACCCTATAAAGTCATTCATTAAGGTGAAGTTTGAGTACTCCATTGCTGACATCAATCAAGGGACTTTAGTAAATCAGGTGCATGGTCAGTTCCTACGGCTGTTTTTCCCCTTTAACAGGATCTTGAGGGGGGCATTGTTGAAATTCAAGATAAAATTCAAATCAAATTCCCTTCTTCTGAATCAGGACGTGCTAAATTGGTTGTTGAACCTACCTGAGCTAAATCTATTTGAGGATCCTCCTCCCCTATTCCTGAGTCACGTGGGGCGGCGTTTCCACCCATTCAGTCAAGTGAGCCACGCTACCCATTGAGGACGCCCACAAGGAGGCCATTCTGGGATATCAGTAAAGATCCTGAATGGATGAGGCCCCAACAATCCTGAAGGCACCAAGTTCTAATACATCCTATAAATATTGAAGCCTTTTAGCTTAATAAAAATATTCTGTACTCTAACCCAATACCTGTTTCATTCTTGGTGCTCTTTCTGAATTTTCCATATTTGAGCCACCGCAAACCCCAGCGCCAGTCTGAAGAACTGTAGTGCCAACACTGATATTTCCATATATTCTTAATTTATATCATAATCTTCAACACTATAAATAGTGCTAGTTATTATATAATAAAATGACTTTCAACTAAATCTCTTATTTTTTAGCTAATAGTTTTCTTAGGCTTGCTGAACCTTGGTTTAGGATAAATCTTATTATAATCCCGTCAAAAATAGTCATTGCCATAATAACAAATTATTCCACTAAGAAGAGCCAAAGAGCTGAATTACCTTAGTGCTGAAGAGTTCCACTAAGAAGATTGCTGACGCTACTTAGATAAATAGTCTTATAGCTTTCAGGTAATCCGATCAACTTTCCTGTAACTGGAAAAATCCAACACAGGTGCTTTCTGTCAGGTGCTTCCAATTTTACTTGGAAAAAACATACTCTTGTAAGTTGTTTATTTAGTGATAAAAAGAAAAAGGGAGTATATTAAAAGTTCCACTCCAGTAATTAAACTTTTCTTAGTAATATGATTAAATGTCGCCAGTCTTTCCAAGAATTGTTAGATGGAGGATCTATCAATTTAACTAGCTCCCAAACTTCTTGAAAAAGTTTTTAAATCAAAACACAATTTATTAATTGATCAGCTTTCAGACCAGAATATTAATGAATCTCAGTGTGTTTATATGTCAATATAACTATGCAGACTTTTTATTAAACACTGAAGCTAAAGAGCCTGCTCACTAACTTAAAACTTCTAAGGCATTTACACACTAAAGGGAGCAACTATAAGTTTTTAAATGAGCAGGGTAAACCTACTTATATTATCAACAATGTAATTAGGCTTCACAAACTAGAAGCTTCCACAGCTCTTTTGCTTTCCTGTTCTGAGGCCCCTTTTTGTTCTGATAACAGATTCAGAATATGCAATCCATATACCTTGCCCTCTTCAGGTCCCTGCGCTGATGCACCTCAATTCTACAATGTATAATATAGACAGCCAACCCAAAAGCTTCAGCGCCCTTTTTAGATTCCTTGCGCTGAAATCCTTTCTGTTTCAATGATGAAATCATAACAACCAACCCAAAAGCCTTGGCGCCCTCTTTATCTCCTTGCACCATCACTATTCACTGTTACAATGACAAAGTCAGAGCTGCCAACCTGAATGCCTTTCGTCCTCACCAGTTCCCTGCACTGACACTCCTTACTGTTCCAATGACTAAATTAGAACACCAATTCCAAATGCCTCAGATCCCTTTCTGTTTCCCTGCGCTGACGCTTCTCTGCAGTTTTAATGGTTTTATCAGAGCAGCCTAATTAAATGCTTTGGCGCCCAAGTTGTTTTCTCCTGCTGAGTCCCCTCAACTCAATATACTTAAGAGTTTAATTTATAATTCATTAGTAAAATATTAGGATTTCAGTTAGCTCCAAATAAATTTAAATTATTTAACCTGCTTCAATTAAATCTGAAAAAGTTTTGAAGTTGTAACTTGACTGTCTTATTAAAATGAGCAAATCTGTGCTTCAATTTTTTACCCTTGATGCATTAGTCAACCTAGGCAACCAAAACTTTCCATCTGATACTTAGATAATTTATCTTTCAACTCCTCAATTTTTTGTATAGTGAATGATCCTGGCGTCAAGATTATTTTCAAATAGTCAAGCCGCCATATTTGGGTTTTTATGCTCGTTAGGGCACCAATTGCAGGCAACTTTGTGGGATGAAACCTGGTGTTCTGCCCCCACCACACTGGTGCTGCGCAAACCTATACACCACAGATGTGGGCCTGGCCGCGGGTGGGGTGCCTCACACCACCCCAAAACTGACTTATCTTCACTGTTTGGTGTACCAGGTAGCAAAGGCTACCCAGCCAATTGAAAGGTTATGTTCCATTCCTTACTGCGAGGAATGAGACCAGACTGGCCCCCAAGTTGAACTTACTCGAAGAAAGAGGATTGCCATAGATTTCCACAGCTATTTCTAGCCATATCTTGACTATGGCCAGGGATCTTGTCGCCTGTATTCCTTCTGAATGGAAGCAAAGCTGGTTTCTGGCAAGCCATAGACCATACATCACCTCCCCCCATATCATGCACCAGACCCTGAACCCCTCCTTGTCTGCAAGCAGACTTTGAGGAGAATATGAAGTCAGGATCTCTTCCCATGCAAGATGACTAGAGGATAACTTGCACCCTGGTTGGTATTCTTCATACCATAGGAGAACACTTTTCCACACAGCATCCCGCTGCCAGACACTCTGTGAAAATGTGTTTTGCTACTCCTCCCCTCTCTCAAACCTTACAGGTATACAGAAGGTCATCCTCATTATGCTTGCTTCATTTACGTAGAGTCGTCCCAGTGACCAAGATGTTGCTGCAAAGTTGGAAGAGAAAGTTCTGAGCTGATATAGACATGCATCCCTTGATCTCCTCACCCACAGGTCCATCAGGCCAGGTCACATTTTCCAAGTGATCTGGGACAAGTACTTTGAGCATGGCTCTCTGTCCTGTAGCTTCCAGAACATGGCGGTCGTGAACTCTGAGAGGAAGACACCATCACCACCTCCCACCTTTAGCCAGTCCCAAAGGATGAGGAGGCTTTTTCATAATGGTTATCTACAGGCTTCTCTTCCTTGTGGGAACACCACCAATACTGCTCTCAATGATCTTCTGAACAGGCTTCCCAGCCTCTAATGTTTCCAGAGAAGGAATTGCTACCTTCAGCAAGAAGGCAGTTCAGTTTTTTCCACAACATCCCATACCTTCCCTATCAGCCTCTTTGAGGCACTGGCAAAATTATTTTCTGCTTCCAACCTAAGCACTCTTCAGCCATCTCTATCAAGGAGGTCCCCCCATTGAACTGCCCCAATAAAGTGCTTGAAGGCCTTGCGCAGACGAGGATCTATCTCCAGCCCCAGCTCATCCCCAAAGGGAAATTGCCCGGATCCTTTTGATGGTCCACTCTCCACCCTTTGATCTACCCTTTTGCCTTCCCAAGCTCTAAAGTAATCCTTCCAGTAGCCTGGTAGGTCCCCCATGCTTGGAATGGCCCCTTGATTGATGCCCCAGCAACACTAAGATCCTTTTTCGAACTGTCCTTGAAATTCTTTGATAGATAGTCCTCCACTATTGGAGCCCAACAAATGGACTTTCTCCTAAGCGACCCATGCAATAAA
>JAKSZP010004554.1:0-51384 GCA_022478985.1 Massospora cicadina
TATCCAAAATGTCCTCTTGAATTTGTCCAGTGTTGATGGATGATCCGTGTGTGCCGCCACCTTGGCTGCTGCCTGCTTGTGGGCTTTTTGTGCCACTTTGCATTGTTTATGTGTAACTGGGTTCACAATGGAGTAAAGTCATATTCAACCCAGCGGAATGGGTGGTGGCCATCAGTCATTCTGGCGAAGTTTTAGTTACTTTCATCCATGGCTTCCTCACAGTAGTCTGCTTCCATTGAGCCCTCCTTCACGGGGCATGCATGTTCCTTGTGTCCCAATGAACTGCAGTGATTGCATATAGGTGGTGCACACTCCAGTGTAACTTGGAATGTGGATGACTGTCCCCCATCTGCAAAGTGAAACTCTTCTGTGCAGGGGATTCTTGATAAGTCATCTTCCACTTTGGGGAATGGGTTGATCACGGTGATAGCTTTGCCTGTTCACAGGGTTGGCATCAGGCGAAATTGTTGTAATTCAAGTTGCATAATTTCTCCGTAGGCTACAAGCCCTTTGCGGAGCTCCTCCTTGATTACCTTATGAGGAAGGTTGGTAGGGAGCAAGTCAAAGGAGATGGACAAAGTTTTTTCTTTGTTCCATCTGGTGTGCGCGGTGCACACTATTTTTTTGCCCTTGGGAAGGGCAATTTTGACGCAGACTTTTGCTGCATTTCTGCTTCTTCAGCTGTAAAAAACCAATATTGATCCAGCCATGGCCCATGTTGTTGGTGGCAACATATACCGCATGGGGGAAAGGGAGGGCTTTGCCTCACATGTTTTCTCCCATAGGGTCAGGGACTCATCCCCAAGGAAGAGTCAGAGCCCATGTTCCACCTTTGAAAGGGGTTGGTTACATTGGATGTACATGTATTGATTTTGTTTTATAGTAAATACCATAAACCTGGACGGTGTCTGAGTTTGTGGTTTCTTGGCGGCTTGGGTTCCTGGTCCCCCTCCAGGGCGTTTCTTGCCCTTGGGTGCACCGTTTTGCGCACCTCTTGATGCGACGCTCGCCCAGGTTGTATTAGATTTATTATTAAAATCGCCCATCTCTCCTGTGTGATTATCAAAAGTTGCTGATTTAATTGAATCATAGTAACTAAAGTGATTGTTATGGGAAAGAAAAGCTTCTATTTGACTTAGAAATTAATATGATATTTTTCTTCAACATGCAAATAACATGATATCAAGAAACCTTTATTTTTTGCTATTTAAAGTATAATTTATATATATATTTTCTTTAGATAAAGTGTTGGTGTGTATTAAAAAATATGACTATGAAAGGATAAACAATGCTTTCCAGATGGAGATTGACCACCTGGTCTTAGTATTAGGGCTTGGTAGGACAATTTAGAGTAGATTAATACCAAAAATACAATGCATAGACTATCAGTTCAGAAAATATAGATATAATATCATGATTCTAAGTTTATTTTATATTTATTCAGGGAAGGTCGACCAGGGGACAAGCACTTCTGATATAGTGATGGAACTAATGAAATTTGACAATTAAAGACACCCCAGAGGGTTCAAGGCCCCACTTGTTGTCTCCAGGATCACCAAGTTTTGGACGGTAGGGAAGGGGAGTTATGCTGGCTTATTCTTGGATGCAGCATGTGTGAAGGAAAGGATTAACCTCTAGGAACCATATGGGGAACCATGTGTTGATTGTCCTTCTTTTATGGGGTCATGTGTCTAAATAGCCATGCTTGGAAATGTTCCAATATATGGCTGTGGAAGCGATGGATGGCTTCTTGGATTGTGGGCGCTGCTCCTGTGAACGATTCCAGCACCATTGTATGCATTGTCCATAGTGCTATTACTACTATTATCGCCCTGAGAGATGAGTGGATAGTATAGTTCATGTTTATAGCAAACATGTTCCTTGCTAGGCTGAATGGTTGTCTCATTTTTTTGGCGGAATAAGCGCATGGCCTCTTTACATACAGCCACTGATGTTGGGCTTTGTTCTAAACGGTGGGCTAGGCTTCCATACTGACCACATATTGTACATGAGGTGTGAGTGGCATTTGACCGTTCAGCTGTTTGGTATACTCTCCTCATGCACCTCCATACATGTGCTCTTATCCTGGGATGGAGTAGAGGGTAATGTGTGTATCTCCATACTCTTCTTTGAGTCTCCAGGTTGTATGGTATGTCATATGTCCAGGTAATCTATCCTGGCAATGGTACTTGGGCTTTTGCTTATTATATTATCTGTAGTTATTTGGCTATTGATCTCCTGTCTGTAAGTTAGCCTTGGGCATCCTTGGTGACTGGTTTGGTCATTTATGTGGATCCGCCATGTCACTCTTCTCATGGCTAGGAGTATTTGTTTGAAATGTGCAGGAGTGCCATGTGATCCTGCAGCTGTGGGATGGGATGCTAGATATTTGATTAATGTGTTTGGGTGATCTGGGTTTCTTAATTGGAGTGCATGCGTGAAGTTATATCTTGCTGTTCTGGCCCAGTGTGTATCTGGAAGATCTGGGCTAGTCACCTGAGCTATCCAGGATCCCAGTATATGGGTCGCTTGCTCTACGTAGTTAGTAAGCCCCATACCTCCATTCCTTCTAGAGCCAAATAGGGTTTTAAGGCGTACAGGGGGGTTGTTGGACCATAGCCATCCTTGTAATAGTGCGTGGATTGTGTTGAAGAAGGATGGTGAGAAAGCGATCTCATGGGCCATAAACCATATGATTGATAAAATTATGGAGTTGGCTACTGTACCCTTCCTGTTAGACCTGTTTGGTGTCCATGTAAGGAGGCAATGTGTTTTATTATCTTGTCTAGAAGTTGATTTTCCATCATGGAGTTGGCGTAACCTCCTGCTTCCAACAATACTCCCAAGTGACGAACAGGACCAGCTGTTAGCTTGGTGGTGAATGGAAGTTTCAGTGAGGTCGTTGCTAACTTTCACCTCCTATGTCTGGTAAGGAGTCTTGGTGTTGTGTTAGTTTGTTGGCTCTGGGAGATGGTATCCACTGGGTCTGATATTTTCCCAGGAGTATAATTTCCGCTTTCTCAGTGTTAAGTGATGCGTTACTTATGGCTGAATAGTCTTGTATTATCTTCTCAATTCTGCAAGCGTCCTGATTGTTGGATATGCTCACCACACAATCATCAGCAAAGGCCATCATTTTGACTGGTGGTTGGCCCTTGACGTTGATTCCCTTGAGAAGTGTGTTTATATTTTGGATTAGGGGGTCTAAGCTAAAATTGTAGAGTAGAGGGCTTAAGGGGTCTCTTTGTTTTAGTCCTCTCTGTGGGATGACTGGGTTAATTATGAAGCCTGCTCCCCACACAGCCATGGTAGCAGACTCTGTAAACAACATTACCCAGTTTATAAATCTGTTTGGGAGCTTGAATTTTTGAAGGCAGGCCCTAAGATAGGTCCAGTTCACTCTGTTATATGCCTTTTGTTGGTCTAAAAAGACAAGTGCTCCAGAGGTTTTGGACTGGCAGACATTTGCAACTGTGTGGATGTTAACCCATATGGATCTTCTTGGAACAAATCCATATTGTGATGGGGATATCGCATCAGTTGCAATTTCTCCTAGTCTTTTAGCCATAATTTTTGTAAAACTTTTTGTATCTGTGTTGGTTAGGGAAATTGGGCATCAGTTGGATAGGCCTAATCTGTCTCCTTTCTTGAATAAAGTGACCATGTAGGCTTCTTTGCCTCCAGGTAGGAGGCACGTTTCCATAATACACTTGTTCATTGAAGCTAGAAGAATGTTAGAGATGTTAGTAAAATATTTTATGTAAAATTCATAGGGAATCCCATCAGGTCCAGGGCATTTCCCTCTTGGTGCACCGCATACTACTTCCCATAATTCCTTGCACAATATTAGGTTTATTAAATTGTTATTTTGGGCCACAGTGTCAATATGTGCGCTTCTAAGGAATTTTTCAATTTTTTCTAGTTTGATCAGCTCAGATTTATACAATTTTGTATAAAACCTGTGCACTTCAGTCATGACTTCTTTGAATGTTTCTGCTATGGATTTGTCCAGTCGATGGACCTGTGTACAAGTATCATTGCTTTCTGGGCGTGGAAACAGCGGAAAAATTAGCTTGGGCAAGTTTCTTCATCTCTTATGTTTTTGCCTTTATATTGGACTCCAACTCAGTGTTGGTGTTCACAGATCAGGGTGTTTAGCTGAGCAGAAACCTCTGCCCATTTGTGACCCCATCCATGGCTGTATCCCATGCTTGGTACGTTGTTTTCTAGATGGTCAATTTCAGCCAAGGTGTGTTTGATGATGGCTGAGACTGCCCTGTGTCTTCTAGATGATGTATGTTTAATTTGTTGGGTTGTTAATTTTTTTTAATTCTCTCAGGTGGTTAGTGGGTTCAAGCAAAAAGGTGTTTGAAAATCCCAGGTAGAGGATATTTCCTCCATCCAGGATTGAAATTACAAGTCAGCTAAACTTTCTGGGCGTATTCTGCACCATCTGGGTGCTTGGGTACTTGTTTCACCAGTTTGCAAGACACCAAAACAAGCTGATGGTCAGAAAATTCAATTTTTGTAGTTTTAAATTTTTGAATTTGGTGATGGAAAATTATTGGTGCAAGTATTAAGTCTATCCTTGACATAGAGACAAGTGTACCATCGTGTACATGTGGGCATGTCATTTTTTGTAGCAGGGGTTGCCTTTTTGGAAGTGGATCATATAATCCCAGGGTGGTCTTTAGTATGCAGGGTTCCACTTGCCCTTGTGGTATCTCCATTGTGTATGGCCAACAGTCTGTCTCTGGGTTAATCCAGCAGTTCATGTCTCCCATGATGAAAGTACTTGCTGGTAGATTTAGTTGTGTTAGGGCTGTAAGAAATTCTCTTTGGTCATGTGCACCATTTGGGGCATACACACTGGCTATTGTGTGCACTTCGGTGTGCCATGAGAGGGTTACAGTGAGTATGCAGCCATCCAGGAACAAATTTTTATTGATAAATTTAAAGTTTTGGTTTGCGCATACTATTGCCCCACAGTGGAGTGACCAAAATGATATTGTTGGGAGGAGCATTTTTCCCATGCCTCCTCCTCTCCCTGTGGACAGTAGGTTTCCTGCACTGCCAGGATATCCACAGGTGGGTTTTGTAGGAGACTCAACTTCTTGGCCTGGGATATCAAGGCCTTGAGTCCTGCTATGTTCAGCATCCCTATCTCTACTGAGACACCCAATGCACCTCAGGAGTGGTTAGCAGGGCCCCCAGCCCTACTCCCTTGCTCATATTGCTCTCCAGTGCACCTCTGCTGTGGAGAGTATAACCATGAGTAGGAGTTGGGGTGTATTCTACCCCTTTCATCACCGCAGTTTTCACTCCTCTCTTAGCTTTGCTTAGTTTCAATATATTATTGTGGTACACTTGTGTGCTTTTATTGGCCATATTATTTTCTTGTGCATTCCATTGTTGATTTTCCCTCCCAATTGGGTTAAATTCTGTAATTTTGGGGGGTGTGTTGAACCCCAATTTTACTGCATTCATTTCTAAATCAGGTTCCACTGAAATCAATCTGGTTGGATTAGGTGTATGGTTTTCTATAGGATCTGATTGGTTCATTGACTCAAATTCCTCCATGTCTTCCTGGATCTGCTCCAGCAATATAGTTGATTCCGCCGAGGCCTTTGCCTTAGCCACAGCCAGCTTGTGAGCTTATTTAGCCATTTTTTATTCTTTCAGGAAAATAGGGTCAATTATTTTATATTGCCCATGTTCTCCCCAGTTAAAGACTTTTGTAGTATCCATGATTTTGGTATACTCTGAGTCATCTTTGCCTATTTCCTCCTCACAGAATTCTATTTCTCAAGCCTTCTTTTATAGGGTAAGCGTGAATCTTGTGCCCAAAGGCCTGGCAGTAGTTGCATATGGGGGGTGTGCTTTCCACTGTTGCGTGGAACAGCTGGGATTTTTTTCTATCAATGGTGAAGGATGCTATGTGAAGGATTTTTGTAATATACTCTACTATATCCTGGTTTGGTGAAATAATTGCTATTGCCTTCCCAGTGCTAAAGGTCAGTATCAGCTAAAATCTTTGCATTTCAAATTATTTGATTTCTCTGTAGGCTTCCAAGCCTTCTCAGAGATATCTTTTGACTACTGTGCGCATCAGTATGGTCAGAAGATAGTCAAAAATTATAAAAATGTCTTTGGATTCAGTCCAATGGGTGTATTTGGTTGATACCAATTGCTATCCATCGGGAAGGTTGGGTACCACTCTGACCTTTGCTGCTTTGTTCACTTCTTCTGCAGCCTCAAACCCAAGATTTACCTAACCTCTGAGGATAGTATAGGTTGTTAAGTACACCGCATGCAGAAAAAATTTGTTGGGCTTTGCCAAACTTTTCCCACATTGTCAGTGTTTCTACACCCAGGAAAACTCATATCCCATGTTCCATTGATGACAGTAGTTGCAATTGGAATACTTTTATATAGCTGCAGTATTTTATCAAAAAATTAACAAAACCCGCAGGGGCGCTACCTCAGGTTATTTATTTTTACTGAGATTTTCGTTTGTACCTGTGCACTTGGTACCTTTGGGTGGTGCAGGTCTGGGTCCACTACCCTTTACCGCATTTGCCCAGCTCTTCACTTTATTATTCATACTTATCTCACCTGGTATTGATTATCAAATTGTGCTGTTTGTATCAAATCATATTACTAAAAGTGAAAGTAATCAGAAAGAAAAGTTTTATTCCAAGTTTATTTTAGATAAAAGATATGAAATTTTTGTTTATCAACTAATATAGTAAGTAAAAGTATCCAGATACTTAAAGTTCTATTTTATAAGTTTTCTTCATTTTTTTATTTCTCTGCATCCAAAACTTTATTTCTAATACAAAAATACTCTATTTTTATAGTTTCTTTTTAATTTTTCTCAATCTTACTCCATATGATCTAATCATAATATCCTCCTATAAACATTACCCTTTTGATCCCCAGCGATGCTGGTCCCAAACATTATGCAAAAGTTAGACCTGAGTGCCAGTTGGTTTCAGACATACACTACTAGCTAGATGATTCATTTTTAAATTAAAAATAATATTATATATTAGTTTCATATGCATTTCATCCGTTTTGTATCTATAAATTAAAGACACTACAGTATGTGTGATTATTAACTTTATTAATTAGCTGCCTATTATTTTTAGTTATACTAAAAATTATTAACATGAATTTGGTGTGATTTTTTAGTGAGCAATTATTAGGTAAGCTTTTGCATTTAAATAATATTTTAAAACTTTTTTTCATAAAAATTTTAGAAATATTAGGTATAAAATGAAATTGTTCTAAGAAGCATAAACAGTAAAATTTAATCAGAGTTATAACTTACAAATATAAACAAGCTAATTTTATTAAATCCAAATTTTATGTTTAGTTAGCTGAAGCATTAAAATGTTAGAAACTCTTATTAAATAAAATGGTTAAATTTAAACAGTTTAAACCAAATTCAGTTAAAAAGCCATTTAGATCAAAACAATTCAGTTTTACTCCAGTAACTAAAATTTTAAGTGTTCAAAACCATTCTAGACTTAAGTAAAATCGTTTCACTAGCAAAATTTTGACATAAACCCTCAATTTTTAAACCCTACCCTGTCAAAAATTGCTGCTTATACAAAGGTTAAGGTTTAAATAGCTTAACTACATACCGTTAGTAATTTTAGACTTTAGCTGGAGTTATAAATATACAAACTAAAAGCTGAAAATTTACCCTAAAAAGGCAATTAGATTACTCTTATAAAAGCAGTTCGTCTCATACAAAGTTTTCAAAGTGAAAACTAGTCTTAAATTATTTTATGCTTTTTGGACTTCATATCAGATTTAGAATGTTGATAATTTAAGCGAGACATAAACCGAGAACCTTCCTCCCATACGCGGCCAAAATTGGGCAACCAAGCAGAGTCGATTTTTTGAGCTTTACAAAGAGCCGATATTAGAAATAAAACAAAAAAATAACCTTACAGTGGTCAAAATTAAAACCTAATTTGGTAGACTTGGCACGTGCTTTATGATTTTCAATTTCTTTATGGCGAATAAAGCTCTCAATGTTAGGACCTATAATATTACTATTGCGGGAACTATTTGAATGAGAAGTGCAGCTGAGTTCTGCATTCTTAAGCCAAGGAGGGACTATATTTAGAATTTAAAAAGTTCAAGGATTGCTTACTATTGCCACTCACAAAAACGTTTTTTTCACCATTAGCAGAAGAAGGAACACTGATTCGAGAAAGGCCTAAGTACATGTTAGCACTTAAATAAAAATATTGAGTGCCTATAGTATTAACGATTCCAACTTCGGTTTGATCTAAAAGCTTAGGACCAATATCTCTTGCTTGATCGTTTTCTCCTGCACACAAAGTCCACATCTTTTTGGAAAAAGGTTCGTCCATAATAGTTGGAAACTAAAGGTATGAAGAAGTTAGGATAAAAATAATTTGTTGCTACTTTTTTAAACTGCGAAGAAGCCTTTGAAACAATTTCTTTTTGTTTAATATATCTGTGCTCCTCTCTCTGCGCTTTTAGGCTCGGGACAGAAGCCCCAAAATCGAAGCACGCCTCTTCCAAACCTTCATGATTTACTGAAGAGGGCTCTAAACGAGAGCTCATTTCATCGGCTTTCATTTTGCAGTTTGAGATGAACTAGATTTTAGTTAAAAACTTTGTAGCATACCTTATCCAATGATTCTTTGGAAAGAATAAACTCATCTTTTAAAAACCTACATTCTTTATTCAAAACAGTATTATTGTCAATGGCTTTATTAGAAGTCTTAACGCTAATAGTAAAAGGGCGGTTTAAATTCAAAAAGAATCCACCTCGCTTTTATGCGACTTAGAGGCTATATGTTTAAATACTTGACAACATGCAAACAGGTTCTCAATACGAACATTCTTTTGCCTTTTGGTTATAAGTTCAGAGTTTACTTCTTTTTCACAAAAAGTGCACCAAAAGCATGGCTGTTCTGTTAAATCGGTGAGTAGCACCACTTGTTCCAAGAAAATTTTGTATTTATGATATTCCTAAGGGATCAGATATGATATAAATAAAAATTACCTTAGCCTTTTTCTCAAGGAAAGCTTCGAGTTTTTCTTTATGAGATAATGTAAAATAGTGCTTTTTCTTGTCAAATATACTTTTCCTACATATTTTACAATAATAAAGATAATCAGATGCTGGATCTGACATAACGAAGTTAATTTCGTTAAGTCTCAAAATTACCCCACATTAGCTAGAATGTTAGAAATTACTGGTAGCACCCAACTATTACGGCAAAAACAAGTAGCGCAATTGTCAGCTGCTTTTGTCGTGAAAATTGATTCGCGATGTTATTTAAGGCATAATTTGAGGCACATTATCGAACAGATTAATGATTCACCAATATTAAGTGAAACAGTATTCAGCCGCTCTATGAATATTCGTTTTTATCCCGAGTTCCGCGATTCTCCTAAATATTCGAGGTTCTGAAATATTCTTAGAAACAGGTATAAAATTTTTTTGAGAAAAAAAAGAACCTCCTTTAAAAAAAGCTCTAAAAAGTACGAAATAATCGAGAAATTAAGCCTATTCAATAAAACCCTTTTTGAAGTCGGCGCCATATTTTAAACTGAATCATAGAATTTTGCTCATAAATAAAAATTATATCTTATGTCTGGATTGGGTCCAAGTGTATACAAGCAACTTAGAATAAATAGTACTGAGCATATACATTATAAATACCTATTATAAGTCAGTTAAAATATGGCACTGACTTCAAAAAGGGTTTTATTGAGTAGGCTTAATTTCTCGATTATTTCATACTTTTTAGAGCCTTTTTTAAAGGAGGTTATTTTTTTCCAAATTTTTTTGAAGATGATCATCTAAATTGGTCCAGTATTTTCAGAGTTATGCGTGAACAAACATAGAAAAAATATACATACAGGTCAAATTGATAACATTCTCCTTTTTCAAAGTCAGTTAGTAAATCAAAATAAATATCTATAATCATTTAGAAAAACTATTTTTAAATTAAATACTTAGTGGTAGCATGAACTACTCTAATAGCCAACCACCTTATCTCTATATATTATTTCTCAAAGGTGTTTTTTTGTCGGTGAGAAATATCTCCCTTAATACTGTATCAAAATTAATGTTTGATACGCCATTTTGAAGATTATTTTTCCCTCTAATGACGAAAAATAAATAAAATATTCTTTTTTTAGTAAAATAAAAAGTTTTATATGTAACAAGTGAAACCCCTATATGTTTTCGATGATATTCGCTATATTGTTACGGCTGAGCAGTTTGGTATTCGTTTGGTTCGATATTTTAAATGGTTTTGTTAAGTGGTTAGTTGTCATTTAGCTAATTAGCAAGTTAGCTAATCAAAATGAATCTCTATATATTATTTCTCAAAGGTGTTTTTTTGTCGGTGTGAAATATCTCCCTTAATACTGTATCAAAATTAATGTTTGATACACCATTTTAAAGATTATTTTTACCTCTAATGACAAAAAATAAGTAAATATCTTAAAATTAATGTTTTCATTAAAAAATTATATTTTAAAACTTATATTTTAAAAATTTCATTTAAAAATTACATGTATAAAGTGTTATGGTGGTGCCGAAGTCTGAATAGAATAGAATAAACGTATAAATAACGTACAAACAACGTATAAATGTATAAACAACATGTCAATCAAATTAAAACAAGTAACACAACATTTGCAAAAGCAGTGGAGCACTATTCTAACCTCAATAATATTGAGGTAGCAAGCGTTTGTTGTCATAATTTCTGAAAAAAAGTAAATTTTCTTATAGAAATAGTAAGTTTTTTGTTGAAAAATTAGTAAATATACAAATAATGTGAAACTATTTTCATTTAAATTAGAAAAAAATTTATTTTGAAATATACATCACACTATTTGTATATTTACTAATTTTTTATTAATATTTTTTCACAACTTCAAAATTAGTTTTTTCTATTTAAAAATTATATTTTATTTTTGTTATGTTAATATCAGTTTGCATCATTCGTTATTTGCAATAATCTATTTTTATTGATTAAGTACTATCCATAGGATAGTCGTATAAGGAATCCTATTACCAGAAGTGATGCGAAGTATTCGCATGGGTCACCTAGTCTTCCTTTATTTTAGATATCCATATCCTTATTTATTCTTTATAAAAAGAAAATAATATTAATAGTGGATAGGAGGAGACAATGTTTTATCCTAGACTAGCTGACCCGGCGAACTTCGTACCGCCTCAGAATCAATAAATGTTGTGTTAGCTTATTAGCTGAATTAAATTCAGTTTTTTATTAAGATAAAATGAGTACTCAAAATGAATCAAGTTCAATAAATGTACAAAAATCAAAATGAAATGTATTTTTAACCGACTTTGAAAAAGGAGAAGGTTCTCAATTCGACCTGTATATATGTTTTTTTCTTTTTTTTTCTGTTTGTTCGCGCATAACTCTGAAAATACTGGACCAATTCGGATGATCATCTCCAAAAATAGAGGATGCTCCAACCTAGGTCCTATTTTACTTTTGTAAGTATTGGTCAAGTATCTGCCCATTAATTTAGTAAATAAAAAATTGGGCTCGGAAGCGATAGATTACAAGTGTGAGTATGTTCGCTGGATAAACTTTATTCCGGCATCGGTGAAGCGATAGCTTCGAAGCACTTTTGATATGTCCTATGGCTGGGGGTATATTCAAAATTCAGTCAGTATGAGCTCATAGCGGGATGAGCTTAAATCATTATAGATAGCTATCGTTTTTGCATAATTTGATCAATAAACTCATCTAAATTTAATAAAAATGAGTTATCTTAGATAGCGATCAATAAATTTACAGATTGACTAATAAAAGCAACCAAATCTAATAAAATGAATTACTGTAGATGGTGATCAGTAAATTTAGTATAAGTTGACCAATAAAATCAACTAAATTTAGTAAAATGAGTTATTAGTATATTTGTTTATAAGATATTATATATAAAATATATACAATGAGTTTTATTTTTAGAGAAATAGTAAGGCATCAAAAAGGATATATAGAGATAGTAATATTTAATAAAAGTAGGAAAAAGAGCCACTTTTAAAAATGCACTAATTTTTTGAGGGGAAAAGAGCTGGGGGTAAAGTTTTTTAGGAAAAAAGAACCTCCTTTAAAAAATCTCTAAAAAGTATGAAATAATTGAGAAATTAAGCCTACTCAATAAAACCCTTTTTTGAAGTCGGTGCCATATTTTAATAGAGTTATAATAGGTATTTATAACTTATATACTCAGTACTATCTATTCTAAGTTGCTTATAGTTTACACTTGGACCCAATCCAGACATAAGATATAATTTGTATTTGTGAGCAAAATTCTATAATTCAGTTTAAAATATGGCACCGACTTCAAAAGGGTTTTATTGAGTAAGCTCAATTTCTCAATTATTTCATACTTTTTAGAGCTTTTTTTAAAGGAGGTTCTTTTTTTCCCAAAATTTTTTGATTACATTGAAATGAATGTAATTCACGTGGCAGTAAGGCATTTGCTTTATTGAAGCGAATCGAAATGATTCGCGTAGCATTGTTGCACTACTTTCTGTTAAACTATTTGCTGGATGGGTTGCACTAGGGTCGATTCCCTTCATTGAAGCACCTTGTGATATACGACATTTTTCATTTTGTTGTCAGGTGCGAGAACGAACAAAGCGGATGGTTTGCTGATGCGTGAACATGCTACGTACAATTGACCGTGAGAGAAACATTTATTTTCTAGGTTCAGGCCACAAACGCTCAAGGATTGGCCTTGTGATTTGTTGATCGTCATGGCGAATGCAAGACGAATCGGAAATTGTATTCGTTCAAACTCGAATGGCATATCGGTTGGGATCATCAGAATTCTCGGAGAGAACTTCCTCACCTTTGAACTTTCCTTTGAGTATCGTCGCGTGAATCACATTGCCCATGAGTTTTCTCACCACCAAACGCGTTCCGTTACATAGTTTTGGTTGGTTCAGATTTCGAAGCATGATGACTACCGAGCCAACCTTCAGTTGTAAATTGTGCGGTGGCAAGTCAGGCAGATCCAATGAGTTTAAAAATTCAGTTGGATAGTTGGTTGCTTCGTCTTCGTTTGTTACAGTGTCGATAGATTTTAAGGAATGCAGTGGACCAACGATTTGATTTTGAATTGTGAAGTTTAAGTGATCCACATCTTTGTTCTTTGCCGCGAGAATTGCTCGTTCACTCAACCAATTGTGATTTTTGTGGTTAGCAATGATGTTTGGGAACACTTTGTTGATGAGCTTGTCCTTCGTTGAGACGAAATTGCAAAAATTCGGTGGCAACAAAATCAATCCGTTCGATTCGTTGACAGGAACACGGCCATTACCGATAAAATGTTTGAGAAAATGAATTTTCTTCATAAATTTTTTTTCATGAATTTTTCCCATGTTTTAATAGATATTCTGCTATTCGGGGCGGAGACAAATCCAACAAAGCAAAAATCATAAAAATTGGTCCAGCCGTTCTTGAGTTATAAATGGTGTTACTAACACGACTTTGTTTTTTGTATATAGATATAGATATAGATAGATACTATACGTTTTTAAACCTGTTATAAACCAAACACCCACCAGGGTGTTAACAGATTTCACCCTGCTATGGAACCATCCTATTTTCATTTTTGTTTTTATCTCCACATTTTTATTCAACTTTTGATATGAAAGGATAAAAGGGGAAGGGAGGAAATAAATTGTCTTAGCTAGTATAGGTTTTACCTGTTCTGAACTAAAACTGCAGTAAATTAGTAGCAGGATATACCCTGTTAAGCTAACCACCCTTGCGTAGCAAACCTATTAAACCTATTGAATTAATTAGCTAAACCAAACTGCTAGCTGAAATATTATCAATATAAATGCTCACCACCTGGCTATTAAATAGATACTTCATCTAGATTACTATATAATTTTTAGTAGGTGCCTATAAACTAATAGCTGCCATATTAAATATTAAATTCATAGCTTATGTGATTTAGAAGATAATAAAATTGGCTTTTATATATTGATTTAAAGTTATATATATATATACATATTTAGTTAGAATGAATTTCAAAAACCCTACTTGTTTGAAACTTAACACTCAAGAGGCATATACATATTAACTTTTGCATAGTAGTTTTTAGTTTAAGAGAAATACTATTTTTAATATAATTTACAAATTTAAATATTTTATAATAAACATTTATACTTAAAAACGTATGTTAGATATAAAAGTAGATAGCTTTTTAAAAGTTTTTAGTAGTTATTAATGAATTAAAATTTTCCTCCTTTCCAAATTTTTAGGTCCAAGCTTATGTAGTTTAGGATATAAGATGAAAACTAGCTTATATAAAATAGAATTTATAGTTTTATCTTTTTTATAGTTAAAATTGACTATAAAATCCCTTTTCTAAACATTTTCTCTCTTGATTTGCCCACTTTTAGCTAAATCTTAGTTTGAAAATATAAAAAACAGCTTCACTCATTGTCAGCCCACTACAGTTCACCCATGTCAATGAGCTCAATGCCCGCTGTACCTTTGTGGGACAGTGGTGCACCTTCTCCTAGTGTTTTTTTGGCCATTGCTAAAATGTTCCCAGGCTGGTTCTACTAGCCATCCCACTGCTTCAGGTTGCTTTATCCCACTTAAGGACCTAGCTTTACACTTCTCTTGTATTCTGGCGGTGCATCAAAGCCCCCTTGTGCTCTTCAGGAGCAGCTTGCAATTAAGCCTTTGGGTTGAATATGGCAGTTGTTTTCCACATTACAACAAACCTACTATCAAATTAGCCCAGTCTGTTTTGCAGCCTGCCAGCTTCAACTTCTGCCCCTTCAAGGGGCATTTTGAACTTGGCTTCTCAAGTGAAGCTGATGCTGAAGTAGCAGCAACCATTCCCCTGGTGTTTCAGGGAACCCCCCTCCCAACTACTCATACCTGTGTCATGTGCACATGACATAATAGTGGGGAACAACCCCAAAGATAAGGCTAGGTGCCAGGAGGCCCAGAGGGTAAAGCTGCAGGCCCTTCCTGATCTGAGGCACACCCTGGACCAATGCTGGGTTCGGGCAAAATATGCCCAGGTTGGGACTAGTGGTGTGCCAAATGACCAGCCCCTGACGTTGAGCCAGGCATTAAAACAAATGACCTACCAAATAAATGTGGATGGTTTGATTCAGTTTGTTGAGGAGCGGGGTTTTGAAACACATTCCATTTTTGAAATAATGCACTTGGGTCAAATACAACCTTAATCAATCACTTGAGTGAAGTTGGTTTTGGCCTATTCAACCAACTTGGATGGCAGTGTTGCTCTATTGGTGAGTCAGTGCTTGGGCCCACTGCAGCATAACCCCTATTCCCCCATTTGAGCTTAAATATGTTTTCCCTGACCAACATTCCTTGTTGGTCAACTTCCCAAATAAACCTTTCCCCATTTATGATATTTTTCAATTTTATGATATCCTGAATGCTCCTGTGCACGAACCTCTTTGAGGAGGTCTCACGCTCTGTTACCCTTGCCATTGCAAGTACATTGCATCTCTCACCTCATGCACCATTTGTTTGCCTGGGTTCCCTCCAACCTGGGTTGCTTAGCCCCTTTTGGAATGTGCACTGCATCAATTTTAATGGGGTTTTTATCATAAAACTTGCCATTCTATGCCTAAGCTGTTATTGCTCCAGCACCCTCTGCTGGGCTCTAACAACTTTGGCCTTAATGGCTAGTTCCCTGGCGTTGGCCTTGTGCACTGTGCACTACCACACTGGGAACAGAAGAGTTATAGACACTCTCCTTACAGCCTGGTTGCCCACTGATACTACTTGGGTAGTTCAGTTTGTGGACCTCCCTACCCACCTCCCCCTGAAATCCTACACAATGAACTGTTGGCCAGCTTGTCAGCATATGGTTTGGACCCCATCCTGAAATTTGTGGTTCCTAATAGAGCCACTTGCCTCTCAGGCCCTTGCACCTTCATGTCCATATTTCCAGTTTCATTGGAGATTGCCATCTCAATTTTCCCTTGCACCATTGTCCCTTCTGCCCTGGACCATCCTTTCTGGGCCCATGTGTATAATAAGCGCACCATCTGACCAGCCTGCTTTGAATTGGACCATTCAAAATACCGCTGCCCCTCCATTGCTCATGTTGCAACCACCACACCTGACTCCTCTCAGAATGTCTCAATTGATGAACTCAATATTTTCTTCAACTGGGGCACCTTCCTCCCCCTCCTATCCCCAAGCCAGATGCTTCAGTTGGGCTGACTCAGCCCAATCAAGAGCCATTCTCCAAGATTTTTCTTATAATCCAGTCAATCAGGGGTCAGACTGAACCCTGGTGTCACGATTTCAATATGACTGGACAATAAGCACTAAGTCAATATGGTGAAATGGATGGAATCCACTGAGTTGTTACAAATACAATTAATTGAGCGCCTTGAAATGAGGTGTTATTGGGATTATTGGGAAATCAGCTGAATTGGGCGATTGTGAATTGAAAAATGAATAATTGGTGGAACCAATAAGATACAGTGAAGTGAATTACTAAGCCATAAAAGCGGTACCATCCAAAGTCATTATGATACAAACGGAATGAGATGATTGAGGAAGTTAAGTTGTTAGTATTTTTAGAGTAAGTATAACAGCAAGAATTGGCTATATTAAGATATAAAATAAAAGAGAGTTGAGGGAGCGAGTACTCCATATTTATTCATTTATTTATAAGTCTATTCTGTCATGTTGAGGACAACGATCATCATATCATTGGTTCTAATTTCTCAGTGGGTCAGCCCTGTGAAATTTCTGTCAGTGTATCTCCTACATACCACCAATTTTATAACGGTGGTGCTCACTACAGGGGACCCATTGGTCAATCATATAGTCTAATAAGCGTTCCTCCATTGTTAGTCATGTTATATCCAGCTTGCTTCACTAAGGAATCATCTCCACACACTGCAACTGTGGAATAAGCAGAACTCAAACTTGCCCTAGACGCTGTTCTCAATTGGAAAAAGGAATTTCTGCAAGAATGTCTTATTGACAAGCTGCCTCCATTTGACTGAGATGGGAACATCCATGGGTTTTTTAAAAAAATTTGAGTTTGCAGTAGAAGGGGCATCAGATTGGCATAAAGCCAAATTACTAATGTCTACATTAGATGTTGGTAGCACCAACCAAGTTATTTGCTATCTTCCAAACAGTTCCGTTACCTATCAAAAAGTGAAGGAAACTGTGCTGTAATTGTTTGGATGAACTTTTAAAAGGCACTAAGAAAGGCTGAGTTTATTACTATTGGGTTTCAGCCTAACGAGACCCTCACTGCATTTGCTGATTAATTCTCAGCAGAAGCCCATGTGTTAATTGGTGCAGGGCTTTTAACTGAATGTGACATAAGCATAGCATTGACCTCTGCTGTGAAACCATACTGAGAGCTTTTTAATACCCTGGCTCCATATTTTAGAGGTTGACATATCCTTGCTCAAATATGTTCAAATTATACGCCATCTATCCGCTAATTTTCCTCCACCAAATATAGAATGGAAACCAAGCACCTCCGCTGGTAGCCTTATTTATCTGGAAGAATCATCCCTCCTTGTTCAGCAATCAGTTGGCATCCCCTGGCCTTATCATCAATACAAGCCCTGCTTCCGCCCAATCCTTGGGGTGGCTCCTTTTACAACAATCATGGTCGCAGGTCTTCTGGGGGCATCTGTTTTTCATGTGGTCACTTGGGGCACCTGGATAGAAGTTGTTGCAAATGGCAGGTTCAGTACCTGCCGCAGGAGCAGTATCACCAGGGAAAAGTCAGAGCGGAGTAGAGATGGGCCTCTCTACCTCCACTATTATGACCCAAAACGTCCCATTGGAACCTATTACTGTACCTTCAGTGGAAGTACCTCAGTATGATGATGCCTTCTTATATCAGCGACCAGTTGGAGGGATGAATGTGATGACACGAACGCAATCCATGAACATGGTGGAAGCAAGCTCTCAGGAATAACCAAAGCTTTATGCTTGTCAAATGTTTGATTAACTTCTACCAATGAACCAGATCCATTAGCTGATGCGCTTCTTTTGGAAGAAGTAAGAATGGCCTTCCCCGTGGATGCTATTGTTAAAAAATACTATAAAGTGGGGAAGGGTATTATATGCTTCCTTGGAAAAAGAGATCAGTTAAATGTCCATGTTCTAAACAATCAGAATGCCTTTTATGCTGAATCTACTTACTGTGACACTGTTGTAGCAAAAACCTGAGTTTGTGTAATAATCAATATGGGTGTCCAAATCAACATAGTGTCCACAAAGTTGGTGGCAAGGCTGGCGTTGAAGCCTGATGTGGAACATCGTATGGTGTATGGAACTGCAGGCATGGAAAACAAGGTCTCTGAAGGAGCGTACAGTGCATTACCTTTGCGATTTGGGTCAATTGTCATTGTAGCCCCAGCCATAGTGCTACCAAGTATAACTATAACCTTTTAATCAGAACTGCTTTTATGCGCCACTATGGAGTTGTTGTTGATATGACTGCAGAGACATTTGAAATTCTGGGACAGCAGATCCCAATCTACTTTACCTCCAGCAGAATGTCAAAAGATCCAGTACACATGATTCATACACGGTGCTTCCAAAAAGTTCTGGTACTAACGTTTTAAGGACACAACTTTACAAATAAATAAACTTTCTTTTATCATAATTTAACATACAACCTTTCCCTCTCTATACATATTTATATTGCTAAAACAATTGTTAAAAGGTATGCACATAGTTTCTATTTTGTATAACTATGTTTAAACCAGCTGTCACATTCTTCTGAATTGTCTCTACTTTATCAAAAGGATGAACCTTCAGTGCCACCTTCAGATTATAATTATCCACCCTATTCACCAGATTTGGCTCTGTCTGACTTCTTTCTGTTCTCTAATCTGAAGGTGGCACTGAAGGTTCATTCTTTTGATAAAGTAGAGACAATTCAGAAGAATGTGACAGCTGGTTTAAACATGGTTATACAAAAAGGAACTATGTGAATACCTTTTAACAATTGTTTTAGCAATACAAATATGTATAGAGAGGGAAAGGTTGTATGTTAAATTATGATAAAAGAAAGTTTATTTGTAAAGTTGTGTCATTAAAACGTTAGTCCCAGAACTTTTTGAATGCACTGTGTATTAACCTTGCATATGGTGATGGGGTGGTTTCAGTTCGCTACCATTGACTTAAGCATAAGACATGGGCCCTTCCCAATCAAATTTATGAATATCAAGGGCTACCACTTAGAGCTGCGGGCCCTATATCTATTCCCTCTGGACACCAAGTAATCATAAACACTGAGTTAGAAGTGGAAGTGCCAACTGGGCTTTATGAAGAGGTCATAGGAACTTATCAGCAATCACGGTTCAAGCCCCATGTGGCCCCAGGCATTATAATTCCGGGACATGGGAGATCAAGGTCTTAGTAGCAAATCTTCAGAATAAACCAATGCAATTCCGCCGACACCAAGTAGTGGCGTACTTACATTTTATTCCATTTGAAGAGGTCCTCCAGGTTCATGAGTTCGGTTTGTTGGATGAATTTGGCCTGCCCATTGAAACACAGCCTGGCGTAATGGCAGTTGTACTGCGCAAAAATTTAAGGGGGCTAACGGAAGACCAAAAAGATCAAGTAGAATCCTTATTTCAAAAATATGAAGAGATCTTTGCTGTTGGCGATCATGATTTAGGGTGCGCCTGGGGGGTTGTCCATCAGCTAGGACACTGGGGATCATCCCCCCATTAGGTCTCAGCCAATCTGCCAATCAAGGACAGTGGAAGAAGTTGTCAATGCAGAGATTGATCAGCTGTTAGTGCAGGGAATGCTCAGACCATCTAAGAGTCCATGGGCTTCACCTGTCTTAATTGTTAAAAAGAAGGATGGTACTAACTGTGTAGTAATTGACTACTGGAAGCTTAATAGTATCACCAAGAAGGACTCATACCCTCTTCCACGGATTGATGATGTGCTGGATCAGTTAGGTGGAGCTCACTATTTCTTGGCAATGGATTTGATATCTGGTTACTGGTAAATTGAGTTGTCTCCGGTGGAACAAGAAAAATGTGCCATAATCACATCTAAAGGGCTTTTACAACCCACGCATATGCCACAAGGGCTATGTAATGCCCCAGCTACATTCCAACGAGCAATGGAAACCATTCTAGGGGATCTGAAGCTGTCATGTGTTTTGGTGTACCTTGATGATATTAACATCTTCTCGCGCACATTCACTGAGCACCTTACCCATCTAGAAGAGGTATTTCGCTGACTGGATGAGGCCAATATTAAGATTAAGCCCAGGAAATGTCACTTCTTCAAGGATCAGTTGGAATACCTCGGTTTTGTGGTGGATGCGACTGGGCTGAGACCTCAACCAGCCAAGGTGGAAGCTATTCAGCAGATGACAAAGCCAGATAGTAAATGGGACATTCAGGTGTTTTTGGGAATGGTGGGTTTTTACCAACGCTTCATACCCAATTTCAGTTGCATTGGAGGGCCGCTGTTTGAGCTGCTAAAGAAGGATGCCATGTTCAAATGGATGGAACGGTGCCAATGCGCCTTTGATACACTTCAAGCAGCACTAATTAGTGCGCCCATGTTACGCTACCCAAATTTTAAAAAGGAATTTATTGTACAAACAGATGCATCTCTTTCCGCTGTGGGGGCAGTTTTGTTGCCAAAAAGATGATGAAGGGGAGGAGCACCCAGTGGTGTACTGCAGCTGAAGTCTGAATAGCCATGAACATAATTATACTGTGACTGAGCAAGAGTGCTTAGAAGTGATCTACGCATATAAGCAATTCAGAGTATACTTGCATGGGGTAAAGTTCAAAGTCATAACAGACCACGCATCATTACGCTGGTTGCAGAACCTCAAAGAACCTGAAGGCCATTTGGCTTGATGGGCTCTTAAGCTGCAGGCTTATGATTTTGAGATCCTTCATTGGCCAGGAGCAAAGCATCAGAACGCTGACTGTTTATCTTGATTGCAACTGTTACAGTGATGGCGGACCTCAGTGATGTGATGTATGACAAGATGCTTAGTGGAAAGTATGATGATGAACTACCCCAAGTGATCAAAGCATTAAATGAGATGCAAACAAATACTTTCCAATGGAATGGGGAACTGTACAAGCGGATTGGCGATTCTATGGTGAATTTTCCGCGGCCTTCAACCTGGCCAGGAATTATTATGAGCGCCCACAGGGCAGTCGGACATGGTGGAGTGCGCAAGACAATGGAGTTGCTGCGCCCTCAGTACTATTGGGAAAGTATGAACTTTGATGTGCTTGAAACCATTTCTTGTTGCCATCAGTGCCAAGTGGAGAAGCCATTCCGCCATAAGACTTCTTATCAGGTAGTGAAACCCCATTTTGCTTGGCATACTGTTTCCCTGGATGTTGTTGGTCCCTTGCCAACAGGAGCTAACTGGTGTAAGTACATTCTGGTGGCTATTGACCATCTGACCTGGTGGGTCAAAGCAAGGGCAATATGAGATTTGGGGGCAGTTACAGTGGCCAAGTTTGTGATGGAGTGCATTATTCAGTGACATGGATGCCCTCAGTTTATTCTCACTGATAATGGAACCAATTTCACCTTGCACATCCTCCCCAAATTGAATGAGCTTATGGGTATCCGCGGGGTTCTAATGACCCCATACCACCCCAAATCTAATGGAATGGTTGAATGAGTGAATGGGACTCTGGTGAATATCCTGCAGAAATTAGTAACAGATCGACCATCTGATTGGACCTCCCTTCTTTCCACTGCCATGTTTGCCTATAACATCAGTTACCATTCTGCCATGGGAAAAAGTCCCTTCCAACTACTATATGGTCAACACCCAGCTCTTCCGGCGTTACTTTATTTGTGTGTGGAAGACACTGGCAGAGTGGAACCCCACCGCTATTTGACTAACCTTGCAAACATTCTGATCAAATTGCAAACTGAAGCCTATTCCTTCAGCTTAGCCAAGAAGATCAGGAATCAGGCTGCGGATCAGGTACATTGAAGTGGGTTAGCACAGTTCAAGGAAGGCGACATGGTTCTCTTCCATGATCAGCATGGGTTTGGGTGAAACACAAGCTGGCCAGTATATGGATTGGTCTGTTCAAAGTCATAGAGAAAACTGGGGTTGATGCATATACTATCAAGGACCCTGTTAGCAGTCAAATCATCAACTGAGTGCATGCAAAGTTCCTCTGGGCATATAAGCAATAGGAGCCTTATTGTCCAGTCAAGGAGGGGGTAATGTCACGATTCTGATATGACTGGATGATAAGCACTAAGTTGATATGGTGGAATGGATGGAATCCGCCAAGTTGTTACAAATACAATTAATTGAGCGCCTCAAAATGAGGCGATATTGGGATTATTGGGAAATTGGCCAAATTGGGCGATTGTGAATTGATAAATGAATAATTGGTGGAACCAATGAGATACGGTGAAGTGAATTACTAAGCCATGAAAGTGGTACCATCCAAAGTCATTACCATACAAGCGGGATGAGATGATTGAGGAAGTTAAGTTGTTAGTATTTTTAGAGTAAGTATAACAGCGAGAATTGGCTGTATTAATATAAAATAAAAGAGAGTTGAGGGAGCGAGTGCTCCATATTTATTCATTTATTTATAAGTTTATTCTGTCATGTCAAGGACAACGATCATCATATTGTTGGTCCTAATTGCTCAGTGGGTCAAACCCTGTGCAATTTCCGTCAGCGTATCTCACATACTGCCAATTTTATAACATTAAAAGAAGCAATTGCCTCCCCTTATAATCACCCACTGCGGCTAGCCATAGTGCAATCCATCGCTGTATTGGCTAAGAACCTGTTTCCTCCTTTTGTTAGCCTCAGGCTGGCCCCATCACAAAAAAGAGTATACCTCCACTACTATACCATAGCTAACCAGGGGGTCCTAGCCTTAGCATTGGTGGCAAAATTTGTAACAAAATCTTGCTTCACCATTGTTGTAATCAGGTCTAACCAACTAATTGGATATTATAATTTTATGTCTTAAATTTCATAATGGAACTAATAATTAGATAGTGGACTCAATTGATTAGTAGTTAATATGCCCCATGGCTCTAGTCTTTATAATTAGTACCCTAGAGTATTAACCTCAATTTGGTGGATCCCTTATACTCCACCAGCACAATTGTCATCCCTTATATCTATCAGCTTCCAATGATATGGCCCTGATACTATAATTGTTTCTATTTTGGTTTGGCAGGTTCACTTCACATCGCCCCCATGCTGATGTAAAACATTGGTACTAGAGTCATTAGTAATTACCAAGACTATTTGCTGGTAATTTGATAAGTTGGAGGATTATCTCTTTTTGAGTAAATACTCCAAGCTCTAGTTACCAGTTATTTGGCCCAATTCAGATAGCTCATTTTAGCCTACCGATTTTTGAGGTGCTGTTTAGTACTGATAAAAGCACCAATGAGAATGCTGGTATACTGAGCATATCTGAAGAGGAGTGTCAATAGCAAGGGGATTTTTTTACAAGATAAGAGCAAAAGCCCACTATATAAAATTATTTTTAAGAGCTCAGAGCCTCAGCAGTGTAAGATACTACTGTGTGCTTACTGTTGTTATTAAATTAAAAGCCCTATTCATGTTTATACTATTTTGGTTAGTTTTATTAGAGGTTACTGTATTTAAATATTTTCTTGTGATTGTTATGTGTATAAACTGTGCTCTGTAAATAAAAAACCACTGCGCCAATTTTCACAACCACCCAGAATTTCAACATAATTAATGAAATCCCCAGAGCCCACATAAGAGCTGAGATGAGCCTTGATGAATACATATCTGACTTCCTCAAGTGGGAGATCCCAATGCCAGATCTACTTACCTCCCTGAAACCCCACTTCCATGACGCGCCACGCCTCTTCTCTCTGCTTTGTGCCACTGTTTGCCCACCCCAGAAGAGCATGACCAGCCTCCCAATCCCCCTCCATCATGATCATCTAGCAGTTTCCACTTCTGACTAGGTTGGTGTGTGCTGCTTGGGTTTCTCATCATTTTTGAGTGGTTATGTCCATTTCATTCCAAATATTACTTTTTGTTTTTCTCTTTTGAGCTCCAGTAATGTACATCCCCTGTTTAGCATACCCTGAATAAAATTGACATCTAAATTCCATTATCTGCTCCATAATTTTAAACTTAAGCTGCATATACATAGCAAATCCATAAACATAGGTTTGTTAGTTTTTGTAAAATTTTGCATATACATTTTTTTAAATTTAAATTATTTTATAATAGAAGTTTATTAAAGTTAAACTTAAACTGCTTTTTCATATATTATGGAATTCTAAAAATGAATTCTTAGATGAACTAAAATTTAGAGAACAATATCCATGTCAAATTGAAAATTCTTAGCGTTTGTGGTTTAAGAGAAACATTGATTAGTAGTATCTTTTTTATCTATTTTAATTATACTCACAATTTTTGTTTCTATAATTTAAATTTATAAAAATCTATTACATACTTGATATTCCAATACCCAAGCTGCATATATGTACCAAATTTCATAAACGTAGGTTTTTTGGGGTTTTTTTAAACACTTTTTTTTGAAAGCTTTCTCAAATTAAATTGACTATAATAATCAGCTTTCTCAAGGTGAATTTTAAACTGCTTTTTAACACATTATAAATACTTGAAAAATCCTAAAAATAAACGTTTCTTAGAGGAATTACAAATTTTGAACAGAACCTCCATGCCAAAATTCAAATCTTAGCTTTTATGGTTTAAGAAAAACCTTGATTAATAGTCTTATCTATAATATAGATAACTGGTAGTATGCAAATGTAGCTAAAGGGGCCCGCCTAATGGCTGTGCTAATCCCCTTGATAATAAGCGTACATTTCAGGAATCTTTAGTGCTTGCAGGGCACTTTACAAATAATGCCAGAGGTCTATCCCCTTTGGACCTGTTCTTTCAATTCTCAAAATCAAATGTTGTACCATCAGACATCCCATTCCATGCCAATCTTACCGGTGCACCATGCCATCAACATATGTTGTGTGGTAGCCAATCCTACCTTTATTTAGAAGGTATTAGAGCATCAGGAGAAAATAAACTCTGCTGCTACCTTCTTCAAAGTAAAAGCTTTGATTACAACTGGTTCGATTGTTATAATCCTGATGTGGTTAATGCTTACCAGTAAATTTTGCACAGGATTTCAACAATCTAGCAGCTGAGAAGTATCGAAACTCTCAACTACTCTTAAGGATTTTAGGGGAAAATAAACCACAAGTTGAGTTTTTAAATATGACAATTTTATTAATTAACAAAAATGGGGGACAAAAGTGATCCTCATTAAAATATTTCCTCATATCATTTAAAGTAATTCAGGGCTAGAAATGAGAGAAGCAAGAGATTCATCATAAGTGGAGGGTAGCTCAATTAGACATATATGACAATTTGACCTATCAGAGCTCTTGAGGATCTCTTATCCTTAACTTGACTTTGAATGGTTGGTCAATATCAGGTAAAATGAAATCATGTGGTAAGAATCTAATATGTTTAATTCAAATAAACCTCTCTAAAGATATTTTACTTTGTGGAACCCCCTTCAGGTCTATAAAAGGGGTTGTTACTGTGCAGAAATTTTAACTTGATTGCAGGTAGTATGTGGGTGGACCTCTGAATGACTCCACTGATTCCGCTGAAGGTTTGTAATAACCATATTACCAACAGCAAGGCTATTTAGATGAGAAATAGAAGTATAAGTAATACTCTTATTGGTATTATTTGATAAAGAATTGAAATAGGAGATTTTACTAATATTTTTGGGGGGACTTGACCCCAAAACATTCTTACCTAGTAGTCATGCATTCAATTGTCTGACATTATCCCTTTAAGAATGTTGGGGAGGATAAGGGCATAGAAATCGTACATGGACTCTATTGATAATGACTCCAGAGGTCATGGACCTAATGTTATATTCATCTTCCCTCTTAAAAACAACAACAAAGGGCCCTTCCCAAATAGTCCCAAGATTGCCACTTTTGGAGGTAATGTGATTGTGATAATATCACACCAAATCTAATAGCAGGAAGTCAGGTAAAGGTTGTCTATGATAATTAGCAGCTAAGCCTTCGTTGGTGACAGATTTTAGCTAAATTAGTCATGCATCAGACTGCAGCAGGATGATGTGTTGAGCTAATATTCTCAGGGATTTTTCAGGGTCCAGTCCTAGTTGAGAATATGTCTTTAGCTAGCAGAGCAGGTACTCCAGGTTACCTACCATACAAGACATGGTAAAGGGATAATTTTAGGATGTGATGATCGCTAATACAATAGGCCATAAGAGAACTAGGCAGAAATTGATCCCAACGTAGAGGGTCTGCACTAGCCATCTTCTATAATATGGAAAGCAAAGTTACATTTTCTCTCTCTATAGTACTATTTGTAGAAGGGTTTTAGGGGTTCAAGGAGAGTTGTTGCGCCCCCATGGAGTTAGCAAATATAAACCACTATAGAGGTGAAATTTCTCCCATTTTCAAAGAGTAGGACCTGGGGGCAACCAAAACAAGTGATGATATACTGATGTAAGAAGGTTGCAGTAGCTTTTATGGTTTTAGCGGGAAAAGCTTCATTTTTAACACATTTGTCAAAGTGATCAATTACTACCAGAATGTATCAATTACCACTGGTAGTCTGGAGTAGAAGATCTACCACATCTAAGCTTATTGTATGAAAAGGTTGCTGAGGCGTAGTGGGCTAGTTTTAATATTTGGGCTTAAAAATGAATTTCTTTTTACATGTTAGGCAGGCGTCCAGGGCTTAAATAATAGATTCCACGATTCCCTCCCAATAATACTGATCCTTAATCCACTCATAGGTTTATATGGCTTGATAATGGCATAATAATGGGGATAAACACCAATGATAAAGCTTCATGTCAGGAGGCCAAGAAGGTGAAGTTGGCAGGCCTCCCTGACCTCAAACATACCTTGTATCAACTCTGGGTTAAGGCAAGGTATGCCCAGGTTGGTCCTGGGGATGGGAGAGAAGTTCAGCCCTGCGTTAAAGCAGGTGCATTAAAATGATTCAGCTATATATTAAATAATGACGCTTCACTTTGATTACTTGGCAAATGGGGTCTCAAAACCCATTCAGTTTTCCAAATTTTCAGCTCAGATCAGCCTTACTTACAATCAATAACCCAAGTTTGGTCGATTACCAGCTATAGTAAATTGCCCAATGGAAATGTGCGCTTATTGGTGCACCTCATCTTAGTACCACCTCCATCTATTGATTGTTCCCCCCATTTCCCTCAAATTTGTCTACTCAAGACCAATCTCTCTCATTGGTTAACTTCCCCCATAATAAAGAACCCTTCATTAGTATACTTTTTATATATATGTTATCTTGGACGAACCTGTGTGTGGACCTCTTTGAAGAGGTCTCGTGCAACATTAGCTATTTAATTTTAACAACTGTAACTCTATCCACTCATGCACCGTTGGGCCGCCCAGGTTCCCTCCAATATGTGCCTCCTATACACTCCCGCTCAGAGTACCGCTTGGGTATGGACCCCACATTGGGGTTCACTACCGCCTTGTTGTTAGTTCAGTTTTGGTTCTTCTATCTACTGCTAACCACCCTCGTCCTAAGTTATTACAGCTCAAGCACCCTCTGCAGGCTCTATTAACTCTATTACTAACTACTAGTTCCCTGGTTTTGGGATTGTGCACTGTGCACTACCACTCTGAGAATAAGTAGTTATAGAAACTCTCCTTAAAGGTTTTCCATACTCCACTGTGCCTCAGGATAGAATGGGCCTCTAGGATCACAGATACTCGCTTGGAAGGTCAAAGGTAGGCCAACTAGTTCACCCCCACCTTTTTATAAGAACTTTCCACTCTCTACCTTCATGTTGCAGAAGTGTTGAATTAACAATTTATTAATGGGCTCATCCTCGTTGTCCCAGGCATTAGGAGCCTTGAGGAGGTCATGTAATTTCTCCGCTTCACTTTTATCTAAATGAAGAACAGGCAGCTGAGTCAACCCATCCACATTCATATGGAGGGTTTCATCTTACTTTTCCAGTTTAATGTCATACGTTGGTGCTTCAATGCCCAACAAGCCAACTGTCCCATGGGATCCTTCATATTCTGTAACTACTTTAAGGAGGCGTGGTCACTAACCACAGTAAAGGCAGTTCCATACAAGAAAGTGTGGTAAATTTTTACAGTGAGCAAGACATTCAGGCACTCTTTTTCAGTGACTTATAGCTACATTCAGCTTTCAAAAAGCACCTTGCTGATATAAAACACTGGATGATCTACTCCATCCTCATCCATTTGATCCAGAATGGCTTCAACAGCATAGTCAGAGGTGTTGGTAAACAGAAACAAGGGCTTAACATAATCTGGGTTGAGGAGGATAGGCCGTTGTCATTACAACTTCTTTGGGGCTAAATGCAGCCTTCTGTTCAGAACCCCAAATGAAAGGAGTGTGTTTGGCCAGAAGGCGTACAAGGGGTAACTAAGCTGGGCAAACTTTGGAATGAATTGATGGTAATACCCCATCATGCCCAGAAATAACTGGATATCCCACAGGGTTTGGAGCGCAGGAATTTTAAAAATAGCTTCATCCATATCATGCGGGGGCTCAATCCATTCCTGTGAGATTGCGTGTCTAAGAAAATCCAAGCTCTTCTGGAAAAGTACATTTTGAGGGCTTCATCTTGATATTTAGATGCCTGCATATATTAAAGAACCTTCTTTAGATGCGTCAAATGCTCGTTGAAAGTTTTAGAAAAAATGGTGAATCATCAAGTTAGACGATCACACAACTCAGCTTGAGATCCTGTAAAATGTGATCCATAGCTCACTGGAAGGTTGTGGGCACATTGCGCAACTTTTGGGGTAATCACATAAGTTAAAATAGCGTTCACTTCAGATAAGAGCACAAATCTCCTGGTCTTGTGGAGAAAGGTCCATTTGCCAGATCTGATAGCAAAATTATAACAGAAAAGAACTTTGATCCAGATAGTTGGGCCAGATTGTCATCAATATGAGAGATAGGGTAACTATCCTTTTTTGTGAGGTTTTTCAATTTACAGTAGTCCATAACTACCCAATGACCTCCATTCTTCTTTTTTATAATCAAGAGAGTAGACAACCAAGGGCTTTGGGAAGGTACTAGTAAAATAGCGTCTAGTAACTGTTTAAGCTCCGCCCTCATCTGTAGCTCCTCAATTTTTGATTTAGATAGGGTTTGGATTGGTTGGGATGGGCATCACCAACATCATTGGTGTGGCTTAACTTATTTATGTGCCCATAATCTTTACCATATTTGGAGATGTTGCTATAGGCCTCCAGTAAATTGTGGGCTTTTCAGGCTCAGCTGGGTTTAGTTCATTAGAAATATGAACATTGGCAAAGTACATTCCACTTGGTCAGCAGGCAAGCCCATATCCAACGTAGTCCTGATACAGTGAGCGTGTATAATGTCCTCAATTGGGATCAATAAGACTTTTACAATTTACTGATGTTTCTTCATGATCAGGCCCTTACTTGTAAGATTTCCCAGCAGGCTATTGGTAGGTCGCTGATAGGCTGACAATATGCCTGGACATACTTGGGGCTCTAAGGACTAACTCCACCAATGCTTGTTATGTGCAATAAACAGTTGTGTTGTTTTTAAAGTAATCTTAATTTCAACCACAATTTGTTCAAGAATCTAACTAATACCTATTCTGACGCATAAAAAGGGATGCTCTACCAAGCACCCAATAATTCAGGAAACTTCTTTGTATCTCGCTCCACTTTCATATAGTTTAGGGATAATGCAAAGGAAGGGTAATCAACTGAGCAAGAGTATTTTTTTAATAGATTTATTATTGGTCAGAACCAGGGGAACCTCATAGTTAAGCATGGAGAAGTAGCCCTGTTTCAGGTGATGATTCCATCATACTCAAGCATAGATTGGGTACCAATGAGAATACCATAAGTATCACTAACCAAGGCCACAACTGGGGCTAATAGGATAAGCTTCCCAAATCTGATGGGTAAAGAGGAGAATGACCCAATAACGCAAGTGCTATTTGGCCCTGCCGCTCTAAACTCTTGGGTGTATTTCAAGTTGGGTGCCATCTTAATCTTCTTGATAAGCTTTGAAGAAATAACGTTTGCTATGGATCCAGTGGCAAGGGTAGCATTGACCCGTGCTCTGTTAATGACAACCTCCATCTTGGTCACGGTTCCCCAAAGGTTAGGGAGAGGAATAGAAGTCCTTAAGACGAAAAGTGGAAGAAAGTCTTTTAGCGGTCTCAGGGTATTTATTTTTTATAGATTGTAGAGTATAAACACTCTGAGTAATTGGATTAGCAAGGCAATGATTTGGTCAGCATCACTGGCAGTATCAATACCCTCAGAACATATCAGCACCTGACAGAGATAGGTTCCACAGGGTATCATGGTTTTGTATACTTGTTCAGGGCTCAACTAATCTGGTATCTCACTTCCACTGGCGCTCCTAAGACATAACACCCAACATCTTCACAACCCCCTTCAGATTTGTCATCTGAGGGGTTATCTATGCAAATCAGAGGTTTGCTAAAAGGGGGGTGAGAGACAAGCCTTTTCTTATCGCAGAGGATGTCCTTTGAATGCTCAACTACTTTTTGGCTATTGGATGAAGCATCTTAGCTTCACCGACTTGTGTCTGCACCTGGTGAGAAGATTTCAGTATGAGCTCATCCAGAGAAGATGCAGTTGACGTTATGTACTGCGGCTTGGAAAGATGTTCCGTCAAAGCTGCTGGAATAAGCCCATTAGGGGAGAGAGTGGGGCGAGGAAAGGGATCAACTGATTTCACAGGGTGGACTTGGGGTGCAGGCGATGGAAGAGAGCATGACCCTGTCACCAATAACGCACTCTTACCAACCTCACTTGACTGAGTGGAGTCTATTTTAAGGCGCCTCGCTGGCGCAAGCTTCATAATGATGAAAAGCACAGAGGGGGCCATTGAAGTCGTCGTGGACTCCTTCTGCCAAGCTACAGTTGGAAGATCCTCAACGGTTAAACCAGGATGTTTCATTACAACTCCTTGAGTAGTCTCAACATTATGGAATTCCGCAACATCCAATAACGCTTTCTAGATATCAAAAACATTCTGGAGGCAGCGTTTTATTGAGATAATATTCCTGGCTAAGGAAGGGTGAAAGTCATGACAGTCATAATGGCAGCAACGGCGTCCTCAATAGATAGCATTTTGCAAGTAACAGTGGCTAAGATTCACTGTAAATCTGATCACCAAAGGAAGCAACTGATTCTCTCTGTTGCATGCTAAATCATAAAAACCTGTTTTTTCTATTTAAACTCTGTGAGGAACTAAGTTCATTCATAAGCGCTTCTTTGACTTCCGCCCAGGTATTAAGGGTGTCCATATATGGAACCATTGCCTCTTAGCCATATGACTTAAGCAAAGGATATGTTGTACTTTTGATGGTCCTATTACAACTTCCATGGCAGATTCTTAAACAAAGAGAAATGAGGCAATGTTATCATCATCTGTTATAAAGCTTGTCTCTAAAAGGGGTTATATATAACTAAAGTGTCCTCATGAAGGCCTTGTGAGAGGTGCTGTTTGAGCTTTTTAAGGTGATTTAAAGCACTGGCTAGCTGCTGTTCTAAAGCAGCTATCTTTGGTTCAGATGCAGCGAGGAGGTTAAGAGGGTTACTCACCTGAACGTCCATCATTTTTCATAGAAGATTTTGGTGTAAAGGATCCCCTGTAGTGAGCACCACTTGTTAGAATCCTGGCGTAGTTAATTATCATAAGTGCTTTTGCACAGGATTTTAACAATTTAGCAGTTGCAGGAGTATCAAAATTCTCAGCTGCTGTTAAAGATTTTAGGGGATAACTAAACCAAAAGTTGAGTTTTTAAGTATGAAAATTTTATTAAATAACAAAAATGAGTAACTAAAGCAATCCCCCATTAAAATATTTCTTCCTAGTATTTAAAGTAACTTAAGGCTAGAAATGAGAGGGGCAAGAGATTCACCATAAGCGGAGTGTAGCTTAATTAGGCATATATGACAATTTGACCTATCAAAGTTCTAAAGAATATCCTCTCCTCAACTTGACTTCAAATGGTGGGTCAATAGCAGGTAGGATGAAACCATGTGGTAATTATTTAATATATTTAATCCAATAAAACCTCTTAGTAATATTTTCACTTTTTGGAACCCCCTTCAGATCTATAAAAGGGGTTGTTTCTGTGCAGAAATTTGAACTAGATTGCAGATAGGATGTGGGTGGACCTCTGAATGACTCCACTGATTCCGCCGCAGGTTTGGCATATCCATATTACTAACAGAAAGGCTATTTAGACTAGGAATAGGAGTATAAGTATTACTTCAATCAAGTTATTTGACCAAGAGTTGGAATAGGGATTTACTGATATTTTGAGGGGGCTTGACCCCAAAACACTCTTACCCAAGAGCCATGCATTCAATTGTCTAACAATCAATTAGTTTTTTCCACCACAGAGGCTTCTGACAAAGCTGCAAAAGTAGGAGTTAAAGTTAATGTTTGTGGAGTATCACACATTATACGTGTGGAATTCATCTTCTGGATTAAAGATTCCTAAACTTATTAGGTTTGATTACCTTATCAGTACTCTCCCTTAAGACTTTATAGAACAAAACTTGAGAGAGGGCTTAAAAATGTATGAGATTATCAAGTAGTTTGAGTTACAAAGCTTCTATTTAATGTCAAAGCTCAGCAGTGGCAAAGCTATCGCTGTTATTGAGCTCCATGAACAGATCTGAAATGCCTTGTCTAAAATTTCCCATGTTGCTTTTTTAGACTCCCAAATGCTACCAATTCTAATACTCTCTCTGCCCTCCCTGAAAAGCATCCCTATTTGCACTGAGTGCAAAAACATGGGCCACAAGGCGCATGCCTGTCCCTTCCAAGGTAAAAATCAGGAAGATCCCAAAGAAAAAATTTTAATGGATGACCAACAATCTGATTTTTGCACAAACTGATGTTGATCATCCTTTTGTGTGGGATGAATCAAGTAAATACTTAGTTGTGGCACCAATGTCTGATAAACAGCGGAAAGTACAACAAAAAGCGCTAAAAGAGCTGCCAAGAAGACAGCATAAGAATCAAACACACCAGATACACTCTCAGGTCACAATGACACTGGCAGTTTGCCCTCCTCCCAACACCCAGCACCGCCAGTGAGTTCCCATGCAGCAGATTACCCTGAGCAATACTCAACAGCATTTATTCTAAATCCATCTGCCACATTATACAATATTTACAAAAATGACAAAAATGACGATGGGTGTTCTCATGGTAAACCTTCCAACAAATCATATTGTTCAAAAGGTCATACTGAATTTGGCTTAAAACCTCCTCCACAATCCAAAGTCCTAAATCAACACTCACATCAAGGATCAGAATTAGGTAATTATTATCCCACCCAAAGCCAAGATGGTCCTATGGGCGCAGCTGGGTCTAATGACCCAGCTCACCTCTCATAGAGCAGCCTAGGCCCCAAATTAAATAGGTACGCTCAACATCATAGGATTCAATGATTCCGCATCCCAGGTCAAAAAACTGAAATACTTATGCAATTTTCCTTCTGACATTTTGGGAATTCAAGAACCACACTTTTTGGCAGAAGAGAAAGATGGGTGGTCAAAAGCAAATTTTCTATAAACTCCACTTGGTTTCAAGACTGTAGGTTCATTATTCACCCTACCAAAGGGCTTAGTATAGTTAAAAACTTATAAACTTCTAAATGAATGTGCACTAGCAATAACATTATTAAAGAACAATGAGGAGTTTACTCTTTAACATATATGTACTCAATAACTCAGCTGACCGCATTGACTTTCTCTTAAGATTATTTCAATTAAATCTCCCAGATACCACCTTTGTTCTGTGTGATTTTTAACTGTTGGTCTAATTTTGCAACTGACCGTTAGCCACTCACCTCTCAATACCTACCCAGCCATAGTGAATTTTTATACTTAAGTCACACAGAGTATTATATGATACTTTCCTCAGGGATTATCCTTGGGTAACACTTGACATGGCCATATATACAACAGGGCAGATTGTTGTCTATGAACCGCATTGAATACATTCTCCCCCTTACGCTTTATGCCAAGAATATCCAGGTTTGAAACTACTGTGATACAATTTTCAGACCATTGAATAATTACAATCACCCTGGATGCGCCTGTTCAACAAATTAATCATCCGCACTGGAATAAAGTAAGAATTGATACAATATACAGCGAGGAGTTCTCATAGTGGATAAACCAACAAGAATTTTTACCTCATACGATGTTCCATTTTGTAAAGATCCTTTGGTAACACGGGGTTTGATGAAACAACACAACACTGATGCTGAAAAGTGGATATCCACACAGCGGCGTCACGCATCTACAGCAGCAGCTACCCATCTCCAGCGCTCTCTTGTCCATCTGGAAAGAAACGTCTCATGTAGGAATTACAGCCCTACTTAGACTTTCAAATGGGCTGCTACAACTATTTCATTTACAAGATTTAGATATTGCAGACCAACACCGTTTAAGCACCTTGTTTGGTGCCTCTCAGATCACTAAAGGGAAGAAATCAACAAGGTACTTTATGTGCCTCTTTACTGCATGGAAACAAAGTATTACTTGTACCCAGGCTCAAACCAGCACAGGCGCAATTGTTTCCTCCCCTAATTAAGTATCTGAAAAAAGTTCTTTAACTTTACATCAACCTGTATCAAGCTGATGACATTAAACCAGAGGACATGCAGCAGTTTTTATCTAAAATTTAAATACACTCTCCTCTTAACTAATCTAGCCTTGTTAGGGTTGCTTCTAATGAAGAACTATGGGACGCTGTATGAAGGGTACCTCACCGCAAAAGCCCTGGATCAAATGGTATTTCTTATGAGTTCTATCAAACACACTTAAAATTTATTGCGCCTTTGATAAAAGCCTCTAACAATAAATGCCTTTTAGATAATTGCCTACTGCCTAGTGGGTCAAAAGCCTTTGTGGTTCCATTATTTAAAAGGGGATCATAGTAAGCTGGGTAATGGCGAAATCTCACTCACCAATGTGGATGGTAAAATAATGACTAAGATACTGTCTTTGCGTCTAGACAAGATTGCTTAAAAAATATGATATGCAATCAGTATGGGTTTTTCCCACTTGCAGTATATGGGACAACATCCATACTGTTTTAATATATGTCAGTCCAGATCAGATGGTGCCCTAATCTTCTTGGATCAACAAAAGGCATATGATCATGTGCATTGGAAATATCTTACGGCATCTCTTGAAACTTTCCGCCTTCCTCCTTGTTTTATTAACTGGGTGATTCTTTCAACTGAATCGGCTACCATGGCCACCTGGGGCCCAGGGTTTGTTACCAATATCATGATCCCACAACGCGGTTTAAACAGGGTGACCCTCTTAGCCCTTCGTTATATAACTTTGGACTGGACCCAGTACTGTGCATCATAGGTCAGACCCTGAAAGACTTTGTAGGGCAGAACCCTCTCATGGTATCAACATTTGTAGATATTTGTGTGGTGGGTGATTCCAATCCAACAAACGCTCACTCCCAAGAGCAGATCATCAGTCAATATGAACAATTAAGCAATGCCAAGATCAGTCTCCACAAAACTGAGGTCATACTCCTTGGCAAAAACCATCTTCAGTGGCTTAATAAAAATTCTCGTTACCCTTCAGCCTTGGAGATCAATTGTCCCATTCCAGGCAACCCCTTTGATCAACCTGTTCTTCACTTAGGAGTGTGACTAGACTCTGGAGAATATTATTCTACAGTTATTGCGAGTAAAATTTTTCAAGTATCTTAAGCCATGAAGCTAGTCTCCATGGACGTACAACATGGCTTGTGGGGAAAATAGTATTAACAAATACCATAATTCTCTCAGAGATGGTACGCTGTTCATGTCATACCATTTTCTACTGCCTTTTTAACTCACCAAGGGCTATATTGCAATTATGGTAATGGTATGACCAATAGGCACATATCAGTACTAAAAACTATTTGGCCATGTTCCTCAGGTGGCATGGACCTCATTTACTACCATCAAAAAACCAACCAATTCTAAAAATGAATTGTTCAAGTAACGTGCCATACCCCAAATGGTCTCCATTGGGCAGCAGCAGCAAGAGGAAACTTTGCATGAGCCTTAGGGCTGACAAAACCTACTGCTACCAATACTTTGAAGCATTATCTAGCCTCTCATCTAAATGCAGCAGGCCCCATCGCAACAAATTACATTTTTAAAGGTATTCTCCAGGCTATTAAGAACTCCAATTGGAGCTTCCAGCGCATTGAACCACTACCCACTATGCAAGGGGAAAACCCATCATGCCTCCAACTTTTCAATAATGTACCTATGAGTCCAGCGACCTTCTGCTTAAGATATAAGGTCTCTCTAGAAAGAATTGATTTGTTATATTCATTAGAAATCCCTTACTCCCCACAAAAGCATAAAAAAGGTGTGAGAGTATGTTCATCACCCCTTACTTCACCCTAAAACTAGAGTTCATATATATGGAAATGCACTACAAGGGCATACCAGACTGTGATTATCCAATTCCATTGCTCACCTTTGTCCAGTTTGAGGTGGCCATTATACTCTCATCCATAAGATAGAGGGGTGTCTAAAGTCCAGGGTAATCTGGAGGGAAGTTTCCCATCTGTTCCAGCTTCCTGCACCTAGTACATTCTACCCTACCCACGATCCTTTTCCATGAGGGTGCTATCCCAATTCCCCCACTGATCAGAGCCCTGATAGCAGCCATAGCATTATGGTCTATCCATACCATCATTTTGGAAGCTATCAATAAGGCTTCACTCACCAAGGCTAAAGCACTAACGCACCTCTATAGTATCTAAACTTTCAGCTTCCATTATTAGTTCTTTGAATTCATGCCTTATAAATGGCACATCCAGATCCAGTCATGGAAAATACATGGTTTTTGGAGGTTGAAACTTATTTTCAAACTACAAAATTGTGACAACACCCTAAGACCATCCAGTCTTGCTTCCTTTTCCTATATCCCTTATCCCTGATGAAAGAAACGGAGTCAGTTAGACTTTTGTCCTGAAACTCAGGGCTCCTATGTAGGTTTCTCTCTCTTTACGTATTTTATTTTTTATTTTATCATGGTAGTGTTGGTTCATGATCTTCCTACCTCAAATAAACAGAAGTTTTTATTGAGCTTATTTTATTCCAGTTTTAAGAAATCCTTTTCCCTGGGAATTTCTATTAATGAACACATAGAATGACTGATGTCCACTGTAATGGAAGTGAATCCCAAGCCCCATCTGCCAGCAACGCAACCTTAATTTGGAGAATTGCCTCTATCTAAAAAGGGTAAACGTGTATATGAACTCATCCAAACCTGGTTGTAACAGTTTGTACAGCCCAATCAATTGAGGCATGGTGGTGAACCAGTCCAACTATCCTCTACCGCTGATGGAATCCACCAAAAACCACGTCTCATCATCACCACTGGGCCTTTGGGTCAAGACCTAAGCTGATCTGGCCTTTGCTACCTGGGGATTCATCATGGCTCAGTCCACTGATCACTCTGGATTCATCAGGGCTCTGGCACCTGTTTAGCGCTGTAGGCTGAGGTGCAGATTCAGCCCGCACCTTTAGACCACTCAGTTAAACCAGAAAATTTCAAGAACGTGGTTAAAATGGGAGTAAAGTTGCATAAAGGTGGGTGGTACCTCAAACATGACACTTGAAAACCAATTCAAAATTCAAAGGAAATTAACTTAAATTTGAGTTAATTTAGACTTCATGCTTTATTTTGGTGCTGACAGGGTAGGAATTCCAAGGCAAGGATCATCCCATTGATCCCACATTGAAATAGGGGTAATAAAACAGAGGAAGATTTATTTTAATATTATATTAAAGTTAAATGATTATTGATTGGAAAAATTCCTCCAGAGCGTTTGCCAGCCTCAAACGCCCCAAATTGAAAAGCCAATTGTACAAAAAACATCTGGATCAACCAAACCATTCAGATTGACTGGATTCTGAATTTTAATCTCCTCAAGGTAAGTTCATATGGGTTTAAAGTAAAAAATACTATACAACAAACCGTTTGAACATATCACCCCCAGAAAAAAGTCAGGCAGCCCAATTAGGCCACAGAACTCCAGGTCCAAACAAACTTTAATAAGAAATTTTGGTTTTTTTGGGAGGGGATTTTGGGAAGGCATGGGAGAATCAAGGGTCTCAGATAAAGCGAAAATCCCTTGGAGGTCCCCTTTGGGAGTTGCCTTAATCTCAAGTGTTGGGATTTTTCCCAACATTTCCAACTGCCTAGGTTATCTGCTGGTTTGCTAGGGGATAAGTCCTGCTAGCAAATTAACCAGATATAAGTTGATTTTAATTTTGGCTTAATAATGTCCGCAGATTTTTGAGTAATTCGCTGGTTTTATCCATTAGGATTGATCTGTGAAATGCTTATGATCTCATTAGGCAGAGTTTCCAATGAAATTGAGGCATTTGATAGTTGACATCGAATAACTATTAGGTGCACCAATTGGGATTGGTCAGGTTTCATCACTGACTGAATGGGAATTTCATCAGCAGTTGTGAGGTGAGTGATGCCGCCTGCAATCAATGAATTGATCAGTTGGTTTGCAACCTACTATAATGGGTAAAGAGTCCCATTACCTAAGCAGTCATAAGCCAAATGTGGTTGGTTTGCTGTGATTGAGCAGAAACGTTAGGCACACATTTCTGGCTCTTTCCATTTTCAGGTCTCTGGGATGTCCAACGGAGAAATCCTTAGCTGATGGAGAAGACCATCACCAGAATAGACTTTGAAGGAAATTCAATGGCAACGGCTGCCGTTTCTTTACTGAGGCGCCAACCAAATAGTTGGGCGCTGAATACCCCTATATATTCCTTAGATTGTTTTAATAATAAATCAAATTGTTAAGATTACAAATTATATACTAGATTGTTTAAGTTCTATTCATCTTTAGTTTATTATCGTTGTAGTACAATAATTGTTGACTCTTTTGTGTGATAAAGAGTAAGGAATGGTTTATCTTAGAAGAGAAGCTGACCTTTTACAGCAGATCTCCGCTAACTCAGTGTGATGGGAACTAAGGATGGGAATTATGAAAATGAGAGTGGATTAGGTTCAGCCAGGATATGATATAAGTTCCTAATTGTCATCAAGATCTTTATTTCATGGATCATTCCAAGTATAGCGTTGGACCAATCAACTGTATTTATTTATTCAACTACAGATAATAGCTTTCATACTATTATCGCCCATATATCCATTACTATCAAGCAACGCAAATTGTGCACATAACCAAACCTGTGCAGTTAACTTCTGGAAACAATCATCAACAAAACCAAATTTTAACAATTGGTGCTCACTACAAGGGTAATTGAGTATTATAAGATAATCCACGATGTCATATAAGGACAAATTAAGAAAGCTATGGATGAAATTGGCAACTTTCAATAAGAACGCCTTGAATTCAGCCAATAATAGAGAATTCTCTGCTCTAGAGGAGAGAGTCACTAAGATTGAGGAAGGAGTAGAAGTTTTAAACTTCAGCAATGAGCTACTCAGAAAAATAATGTCCCTGAGAATAAAGAAGTAGAGTTGATCAGAGAAGTTTTATTCTTGAAAATGGAATGCAAAGCGGATCACATCAATTGTGCTCATTCAGCTTGGACATGGAACGTCTAGTGAAACAAGTCAACGAATGAAGAATCAGAAATGCAAATGAGAACATTATGCGGTAAATAATGTCAAAGAAGATACTCCAAGAGCTTCAGTTGAGAAGTTGATAATTCCTAGAAATATGATGACTGCATTTGCTACCAGTTAAGAGATAACCCCCAAGATTACACCTTTAATCAATTGGGTAGCCAAGCCATGAGTGGCGGCTAGAGAACGATTGAGAGTAATTTAAAGCCACGCCAAAACTACCCACTTTTCATCAGGATAACGCTCCTGCGTTCTTCCGACTGTTTGACATGGATATGTTTGGGTGTGGCAATAGGTAAGAACTTTGACAGTCATGAACTTCTTGGATACAGACTGCCAAAACTTGTTGTTACCTCAATTTGAGGGAGTCAGCTGGTCCTTTTATGAGGCAAATGATGTAATTATGAAGGAGTTTGGAAGTCCTTCAAGTATGTTAAAATGCAAGCAAAAAATTTATAGGGATCCAATTACTGAAAGATGAATCCTTATCAAGCCTCACTGATCATTTCTACCAGGAATTACACATTCTGGTTGGAGCGAAAGTCTTGCCAAATTTTAACATGTGGATTTCTTTACAAGCGGCTCTTCAGCCATATTGTGATTTGCACCAAATGATATCTTCCGCGCTAGTCACCAAAATAACCACCTTGTAAACTGTGGATCACTTTAAGATGTTAGGCGCCACGTTTGAGGCCCCTAATTAATGCTACAAGCTTAGCACAGTCAGAAATTCAAATACCACCAACTTTGTTAAACCCTATAAGGAATCTCCCAATTGAGCCATGCCAGTAAATAAACCTGAGATGTTCAAATGGGCAGATAATAGTAATATGCGCTGTCACCAGTGCGGGGGAAGGGTCACTTTGCTGCCTAATGCTTCATCAAGAAGCCTAAGGAGTAAATTAATGTGGTTCAGGCTAAGGAAGGCAAACCTGCACAAGAGTCAGGAAAAGGGACCACGGCCTAGATTTGGAACAGTCTAGAGCTTTGGTTAAACCTGTTACACCTGATATCATGAGCAAAGACATTGACATCAGTGATATGTTTGTCAATAATGACGCGTCAGACCAGCTTTATCAAGTGGTCAACCTAGATGTCAATGCTGTAACCAGAGCTGGAGCTAAGGGGATCAACCTCAAAATAATTAAGGAGGTCTCTCGCCTATATGCACGCCAACTAGTGGACAAGATCTGATCTGCTGAGAATTCAGAAAAACTGGCTGAGGTCAAATTAGATGAAGCAAACCTGTCAATTACCTTAAGCGTGATCAAGGAATCTTTTCCTGATTCGTTGGCGCAAATAATTCACACCCTTAATTTGGCAAGTAACGCCACTATACACTCAGTAAACACTATTTTACAATATTCCAAGTGTATATATACTGATATAATAATCAACATGAGTATGAATGTGAGCAATTATTGACAGCGGGGTGCCAACCAATATTGTCTTGACCAAGTTAGGGAAGAAAAATGAAAATCTCACCTGATTTGAAACACATGAAAGAATATGAGACCACCAGGCCTGATACTACCATCTCCTGTAAAGCGTATAGCGCATTGCCACTCAGATTTGGATTCTTGGTGGTATCCGCCTCAGCTATAGTTTTGGCTAACCAAAACTTTGAAATTCTAGTTAGGACCGAGTTTTTAAGGTAGTATGGAGTTAAATGAAACTTCAAGGACAGTACATTGACCATATTGGGTCAAACGCTGCCTCTGGTCTATCAGAAAGATGGGGAAATTCTGATTATCAGGAGAACCAGTTTTATTAATTTTATCCATAATGACGGCATTATCCCAATTTGCTACCAATTGTTGGACGAAAGCAGAGGAAAATGCCAACGGAAATCCTGGAAAATTGGGGATTCGTTATGAACAAAGACGTGAAGTACAATACCTCTTGTATTGCAGCTTATAATTTGATACAGTATTGACTTTGGAAATACCTGAAAAACTGTATGGAGAGGTCAGTAGTCCAGGGAAGAAGTCCAGAGTAGAGCCATGAGCGGCACATGGAATAGTGATGCCAGGCCATGGAGAAATATGAGTTCTACTGGCGAATCTGAGCAGAAAACTGATGTGGATTAAGAAAATTAGATCATGTTTGTCCATCCTATTCTGACAGCGGAATTGAGAAAATTTCATGATTTTGGAACCCTCAGTGAGATGGGATTGCTGGCAGGGGTTGCCAAGATATCAATTTGTGGTCAACTGAGAGCAACTCGCTGATCTGACAGAAAGACAGCAAGAGAGATGCTCAAACTACTCAAAAAATATTTAGAATCTTTTCCAAGGATGACCATGGCTTGAAATGTGCAAAGAATGTAATCCTAAAGTTGACAACAGGGAAAATTACCAACACATATTCTCTGATTCAACAATCAAATGAAGCCAAAGCGTTAGTGGAAGAGGAAATCAGAAAACTAGCGGAGCACAGGCTCCTAGTTCCGTCATTGAGCCCCTTTGTGAGACCTATCTTGATAATAAAGAAGAAGGACGGCTCTAATCAGGTGGTGATTAACTATTGGCGATTAAATAAAATTATGAAGAAGGATTCATACCCACTACCACAAACTGATGATGCATTAGACCACCTGGGAGAAGCGAAGTATTTCTCAACAATGGATTTAATCTCAGGATATTGACAAATTGATTTTCCAACTGAAGACTGAGGGAAGTGCGCGATCATAACCGCGCAGGGGCTGTACCAACCGACTCAGATGCCCCAAGGTCTTTGTGATGCGCCTGTGACATTTCAAAGAGCCATGGAAGCCATATTAAACAACCTGAAGTTGTCCTGCGTCCTGGTGTACTTGGATGGCATAAATGTGCTCATTAGAATTTTCACTGATCATTTACTCCAAAAGGAATAAGTTTTCAAGAGGCTATCCACGGCCAATCTGAAGATCAAGCTGAGGAAGTGCCTTTTCTTCAAAAAAATTTAGAATATCTAGGTATGTCAAAATTTCCAGCGGGCTGCAGCTGCAATAAAGTAGATTGAAGCCATAGAGCGGATGGCTATCCTTAGGAGTTTCCAAGATATCCAAGTGGACTTGGTATGGTTGGATACTATTGAAGATTCATAAAGGATTTCACAAAGATTTTTGAGCCCCTTTTCCATTTGATAAAGGATCCAAAGAAAGGATTAATGTGGAACAAAAAGATTTTAGATTCTTTTAATGATTTACACTGGAACCTTTTTTAGATTTTCCGTTTTTAAATATCCAAATTTCAATTGAGAGTTTAGAGTATAACCTGATAATTTATTGATGGCAATCAACGCTATCTTGAGTCAAGTGGATGAACTTGGGGATGATCATCCTGTAGCTTATGCGAGTTGGATGTTATCAGCAGCAGAAAGGAACTACACCATTACTGAGCGTTAATGTTTCATGGTGCTTTATGCCTGTAAACAGTTTAGGGTGCATATCCATGGTACGCACTTTAGATTAGTGACGGACCACTCCTCCCTGTGCTGGCTGCATAATCTGAGATTAGAAGGACGTCTGTCCCAATGGAAACTGAAACTTCAAGCTTACAACTAAGAAATTGTTCACCTAGCAGGAGCTGCTCATCAAAATGCAGACAGTTTATCAAGGTTACCCATGGTCCAAGTGGCAAACCATCAGGCTGATAAACTATTCTTGAGGATGGTCAATGGAGAGATTGGGAATGGTCTCTGAGAAATCCAAGGTGCGCTTTGAAAAGCAATGGAAAACACTGAAATCTAGGATGGACAAGTGATTAAGATGATTGAAAAAACAACTGCTATTCCCAAAACTGCAGAACGAGTGGCAATAGTTTGAGCCGCACATAAGGTTGTTGGTCATGGAGTCCTGAGGTAGACAACTGACTAAATTTGCCAGTATTATTACTGGGAGTCTATCAACTATGATGTGGCCGATTATATGGCTTGCTGCGTTGAGTGCCAGTTGCATAATCTACACAAGAACACTACCATATAATAACTGGTCCGCCCAGGATTTGCCTGGCATACAGTGTCCATTGATGTGATGGGACCACTAAATATGAGCACAGGGGGAGTCAAGTATATCATAATTGCAATCAATCCTCTAATGAGAGTGGTCGAGACAAAGGAACTATCAAAAGTGGATGCTACAAGTATCATGTGATTTATCCTGGATCAAGTCAATTATTATCATGGAAACCTGGAAGTCTTGTTGAGCGACAATGGGACGAATTAAACATATCATGTGATCCTGAATTTGAATGAAATAATGAGGATCTGAGGAGTCATGTCAGACCCTTACCATCTGGAATTGAACAGACTAGTGGAATGAGTAAATGGAACGCTGGCCTTGACGCTGAAAATCTGGTTGCTGGAAAAACTTCCGTGTGTGGAACCTACCTCAGTTTGGTGACATTTGCATACAACATCAGTCACCATACATGACGGGAAAAACGCCATTAGAATTGTTGTACAGAAGAAAGGCCACGTTACCGCCAATTATATACTTGGCAGTTGAATCAACATTGGAGATGAGTGCAGAGCTTACCTACTCTGACTATTAAACATCCTGATCAAATTGCTATCACAAGCATTCAATATGACCTTGAAGAGAAAGATCAAGGCCAAGACAATGGCTTATAAGAACTGATCAGCATTACACATTTACAATGTAGGCGATAAGGTATCCTATTGTGATATTCATGGCTTTGGGAGAAGAAACAAATTAGATGCACTGTGGTCAGGTCTATTCAAGATTATTGCCAAGATGGCAATGGATGCATATTCCATCAAAAACCTCGCAGGTGGAAGAATAGTGAACAGGGACCATTTAAAGTAATTAAAGCAGAAATTCATGGAAAAATAATGAGAATGTTACTTAAGGACTGCTGAACCATTAAGATGGTTATTTCATGACAATCTTTAAGTCCTAGAGAGAGGACCACTGAACTAAAATAAATTGGTATATTTAAAAAAGACCTCTGAACCATGAAAACTGGTAGGTCAGAGTATACCTAGGAACCAGTTTGGGGGTAACTTAAAAGAAAAGATGGACCGCTGAACCAAGTAAAGGTCATGTTCCATAAAAAGAATAAGAAAAAGACAATAAAAAATTGGTAAAATAAAAAAGAAGTAGGAAAAAACCTATAAAATAGTATACATTTTACAATTTTTTCTCGTCATCCTTGACTCAGGGATGATTACGCCTATGTTGCCTCTTAGGGAAAGAGGATGTATGACAGTAGAAGTGAACATGTCATCCAAATTCTATTTGAGAGTGAACACTAGAAAAGTGTCATAGTTAATCTGGGAACTGATAGAAGAGGGAGAATTGGCCGCAATTAATTTGAGATAGTAGCTATTCTGGTTTTATCAGGATCAGATACCGTTTCTGGTAGTTCAGTGGAAGGACTACCTACATGTGCTCAACTTGGAGTATGGGTCCTGGGGGACCATATAAGAGATATTTTGAGTGGTATGACTCATCAATTAAAAGAGGTGGGCATCTCTAGCAAAAAGATTATCAAGATATTGCTGATACTGGGAGTTAAGACAAATTCAACATATGAGCTGGATGAGCCAGAGGATGTAATTTTTATAATTGTTGACATTATCCACTTTGGTGTAGATTAAGATCTAATTCACTCTAATTTTGGCACAATTAATCTCTAATTTATGAAATAAGCTCTTCAAAAAAACCCAATAATATGAGCAAAAAAGCATTTAAGAGAAAAGATAACAAGAGCAAGTTTAATCAATCATTTTTATTTTGCCATGAGGAAGCCATTGACAGTAGTAGCCTCCTGTCAATCATGAGGAAAGAAATTAAGGAATCAAGGATGCCAAACCAAGATGATGAAAACAACAAAGGGTCATATGTTCTCACTGGGGGGAACCGCTTTCCAGAACTAGCAACAGCATGAACAAAATGACTAGGCTGGCATGGCAGTAGGTCATGAGGACAGCACTCTGAGGGGGCAGCAGCGAGGAAAAAGGAAGAGAACCGCAGGCCAAATGTTGTCATGAGCAGCGTTGAGTGCAGAAAGGGCTGTGCTATGCTGGAAACTTGGAAGTATTTGACCTGGCCCAAGGTGGCATTATACTGTCCTAATCTTATTCTCGCTGGAAATCTAGGCAAGAAGGGGATGTGTTGGGATTTTTTCCCGCCTTTCCAGTTTCCTAGGTTATCTGCTGGTTTGCTAGGGGATAAATCCCCCTAGTAAATGAATTAAATATCAGTTGATTTTAATTTTGGCTTAATAATGTCCGCAGATTTTTGAGTAATTCGCTGGTTTTATCCATTAGGATTGATCTGTGCAATGCTTATGATCTCATTGGGCAGAGTTTCCAATAAAATCGAGGCATTTGATAGTTGACATCGAATAGCTATTAGGTGCACTAATTGGGATTGGTCAGGTTTCATCACTGACTGAATGGGAATTTCATCAGCAGTTGTGAGGCGAGTGATGCCGCCTGCAACTAGTGAATTGATCAGTTGGTTTGCGACCTACTATAATGGGTAAAGAGTCCCATTACCTAAGCAGGTCATAAGCCAAATGTGGTTGGTTTGCTGTGATTGAGCAGAAACGTCAGGCACACATTTCTGGCTCTTTCCATTTTCAGGTCTCTGGGATGTCCAACGGAGAAATCCTTAGCTGATGGAGAAGACCATCACCAGAATAGACTTTGAAGGAAATTCAATGGCAACGGCTGCCGTTTCTTTACTGAGGCGCCAACCAAATAATTGGGCGCTGAATACCCCTATATATTCCCTAGATTGTTTTAATAATAAATCAAATTGTTAAGATTACAAATTATATACTAGATTATTTAAGTTCTATTCATCTTCAGTTTATTATCTTTGTAGTACAATAATTGTTGGCTCTTTTGTGTGATAAAGAGTAAGGATTGGGTATCCTTAGAAAAGAATCAGACCTTTTACAGCATATAATTGCTGATTCAACATATTGGAAACTAAGGATGGGAATTATGAAGATGAGGGTGGATTAAGTTCAGTCAGGATAGGGAAGAAGTTCCTAATTGTCATCATAATTAGTATTTCATGGATCATTCCAAGTATAGCGTTGGACAACCAATCAACTGGGTTTATTTATTCAACTACAGATATTAGCCTTCATAATATTATCGCCATATATCTATTACTATCAATCAACATGAATCTTGCACATAAATGAACCTGTGCAGTTAACTTTTGTAAACGATCATCAACAAATCCAGATTTTAACAATAAGGGTCCTCTCACCACATCCCCCTCCAAACCAAGTTATTGGGAGCCAAAAACTCAAAATCTGTGACAATGGGTTTGGTGCCAGTTGGGACGGCAATCAAACCCATCTAGCAGCTACTGAGCATTAGCAGCCTGCCTCTGAAAATTGACCTTAGAATAATTTAATGGTTTGGAAGGGAATCTCAAGTCCTATCCACCAGCAATAATTCCTAATTTGGAGAGTTGCCTCCATCTAAAAATGGTAAAAGTGTATACAACCTCATCTGAGAATGGTTATACTAATTTGATCAGCCCAATCAGCTGAGATATTATGGTGAACCAGTCCAACTATCCTCTACCGCTGATAGAATCCACTGAACACCAAGTCTCATCCTCACCACTGGGCCTCTGGGTCAAGACATGGAGCTGATACGGACTCTGCTACCTGGGGATTCATCAGTGCTCAGTCCACTGGATCACTTGGGATTCTTCAGGGCTCTGGCACCTGGTTTACACTACAGGCCGAGGTTAGGATTCAGTCCAGCCCTTTGACCACTCAGGTATACCAGGGAATTTTGAGGGATTTGGCTGAGGTTAAAACTTAGGCGGAATTGTTGAGATACGCTGGGGGATTTTTCACAGTGTTGAACCCACTGAGCAATCAGACAGATGATATGAATATCATCAGCCTAAAGACACACTTAAAAAATATAACAAGATATGGCGCTATTGCCCTGGATGACAATTGATTATTTTTTATTTGATATATACAGTAGATCCTCGCTGTTCCACTTGCTCTAAACTACTAAAAATCCTCCTCCTTCACTCATCTCATCTCGCTTGTATCTCAGTGACTTCAGATAATATTTTTTCCTCGGCTCAGTATTCAGTTCTGCCATATCACATTGGTTCTGGCAGAGGATGGTATTTAATTCTCTATTGCCTTAGTTTAAGGCGATCATACTCAATATTCATCAATTGTCAGTATCACCTTATTGCCCTATTTGAAGGCGATCCAATAATAACACTAATCTGACCCAAAATTGCCTCAACTCAAGGCGCTCAAATAATCATAACTAATATCATGGTCAACGGAATCATACCAATCAGACGTAGCTATTTCAGGCTTATCATCCAGTCATATCAGAATCTTTATAGCTGAAATGGGAGCAAAGCCTTCTAAAAGGTGGGCAGTACCTCAAGAATGACGCTCAAGGGCCACGAGCAATTAAATGGGAGTGAACTTAAAATTAGGTATATAAACTTTGTGCTTTATTTTGGTGCTGACATGGTAGGAATTCCAAGGCAAGGATCATCCTAACGATCCCACCTTGAAATAGGGGAAACAAAATGACAGGGAGCTTAAATAATTTTTACCACAAAATTCTAAATATTTATTGATTGGAAAGATTTCTCCAGTGCGGTTGCTAGCCTCAAACGCCCAAAAACTATAAAAAAATTTCAAAAAAACATTCAGATAGGCTGAACCATTCAGATCAACTAGATTTTAAATTTTGTATTGCATTGAGGTAAGTTACTATGTTTTTTTTGAAATAAAAAACAAAATGTAATTTTTTTATTATGTCACAACTATAATGTGAATGCATGTGTTTACAATTTGATCACATTGTTCACCAGTTGGGTTATGTTGCTCTTAGCTCATCTCCAAAGCTGGTCTACTGCTAAACACAAAATTGTGGTAGTAAGACTCTTTTTCCATATATTAGTTTGAACGCCGTTTTACCTGTCACCATACAATAACTGATATTATATATAAAGGTAACTGATCCCAGTTAAGATCCTCAAGCAGAGGTTTTCCCCGCTACCAAATTTCTAAGCTCACATCTAGAGTTCTGTTGACTCTTTCTACCATTATGTTAACCTTTGATGGTATGAAATGGATACACTCCTTGGTTCCACATTAATTTGGCAAGTCTTAGAATAACTTAGGAAGTAAAGTTGGTTCCATTATTACTGAGTAATACTTGCGGGCATCCATGTTGAAACACTACTTGGTCCAGTATGGATCTTAAAGTGCTTGTTTATATACCCTGCTCAAGGCCTTGGTCTCAACCCATCTAGTCATATGGTCTACTGCAACTATAATGTACCTACTCCCCCAATACTAGTACTCAAGGGTCCCATCACATCTATTCACACCATGTGTCAAGAAAACTCAAGGCGTACTAGCTGGTATCCTGTTACATTCTTGTAAGCAAGTGGAGTTGACACTTCACACAACAGGCTAAATGTTTTGTTTTATTTAACCGAGGTAAGATGAGCAGGGGACGGACAGTACCAATATACATAATGGGATAGAGGGAGGTGAAGTTTAACTAAATTGGGCACCCCAGAGTAGACGTGCTACCCCTGTTGGCATCCAGTACCGCCAGGTATAGGGGGGTTGAGTGCGCTACTCCAAAGGGGTTTCCCTATTATGGAGCAGGTGTGGAGGAAAGGGTCCATACGCAGAAACCAGACTGGGAATCATGATTCAAAAAGTTGTTGCATTGGCCTCATGTATTCGTATAGCCAGGTTTGGAAGTGTTCCAGTAAGTATAGGTGAAATCTACTGATTGTCACACTGATGGTGAGTAATGTTCCCTTGAAAGCATCCAGTGCTATGGTGTGGATTGTCCACATTGCAATGGTGACTTTCAGGGAGCGTAGTGTGGGTGGTATTGAGGATTCAAGTTGGAGTGCGAGGAGGCTTCTGGAGATTGAGAGCTCCTGGTTGTTGTGTGTTCTTAACAAACGCGCAACTTCCTGCCATATAGCTCTAGATGGGGGGCATGCCTCAAGGCGGTGGTGCAGGGTGCCATCCCCTCCACACACTGCGCACACTGCATTGAGAGTTGGAGCAATCTGCTGTTCTGTAGGTTCACCTGAGGCACGCCAGGTGTTAGCTCTTACCCTTGGCTAGAGGAGCAAATGATGTGTTCTCCTCTATATTGTCTTCTGTGTTGTGAGATCATATGGGATGTCTAAAGCATCCAGGTAGTCAATTCTTGCAATGAATGGGGCCACGTCGTGTGTGTCCCTCTGGGGGTGGTCCTCTGGATTCCTTAGTGTGAAGTGGGCTCTGGGCCTTCCCCTTCCCTGACTCATGCCTGTGAGTGTGACGGACCACCCCATGTGCCAAATGGTGCAGAATAGGCGTTTGAAGTGTGGGGGAGTTCCGTAAGGGCCTGCTGCATTAAAGGTGGTTTGCAAGGTATGTGAGCAGGCTGGACGGGTTGTGTGGGTTGGATAATTTGAGCGCCTGTGCAAAGTTGGCCCTTGCCGCTCTGGATCAGTGTTGTTTCAGGAGGTTTGAGGCTAAAAATTCCTTTATTCAGGTGCCCAGTATATGGTTGGTGTGGACCTTAAAGTCTATTAGGCCCATACAAAAATTTACTAATTTGGGTTTGTATTGGCAACAGCCCTAGTAACCTTTTTACTGCACAGGTCTGGTTTCCTTGTGCACTTCATTGCGTTGTATAGTAGAATGGATTATTAATTGATAATAGTATGATAACTATTATCTGTAGTTGAATATGAATTCTTATATTTTGGCCCAACGCTCAGCCAGTATTCCCAATTAATTACTTGTGATGTCATACTTGTAGGGATTTGTTACCTTGTTCTGTCTGACCCAATCTTCGCTGAGATACCCTGGTGACAGTCTCTTTGGTCCAACACACAGTCAGCGGCTATCCTCAATTGTGTCTCCTTCTTCTCTAGATCCCTGCTAAGATATTTACTCTTTTCTCTAAGAGTCTTCCAATTATCGCACACAGCAATAATATACTTGAGAAAGAATAGCACAATGGAAGCTGATGATAGTTTACTATTGAAACTATATCCCAAATGAATAACTTAGAAGTATATAACTTTGTTCTTGTAATTACTCCCCTTTTTCCTTTTTTTGTTTATTATAGTGAACCCCAGGGAATTTATAGTGAGGATTCAGTCATCTAACCCTCAGTTGATACCTCTTCAATGAAACAGCAGCCATTGCCATTGAATCACCCTTCCTCGTCTTGGCAGCGATGGTCTTCTTCATCCTGGCTAGGATTCCATCGTTAGACATCTGTCACGATTTTGATATGACTGGACGATAGTCTTGGGACAGCCAGGTGGAATCCGCCAAACACAGTATCAGTTACAAATATTTTATTGCCTTGAGATGAGGCGATATTGGGATATGTCAGGTCATATTGGATATAATGAGTTATTGGATCGCCTCTATATAAGGTGATAAGGAAATAAGGCAATGTTGATATTTGACAAATACAAAGTAAATCGCCTACAAATAGGGCGACAGTGGATTAAGAATAACAAGCCAAATTTGAGGAAAATTGGCAGAATAGAATAACCCAA
>JAKSZP010004555.1:0-51213 GCA_022478985.1 Massospora cicadina
CTACTCTTCTCTGAAAATCTACCAATTATTGCCTTCTACAATAATATCCTTAAGAAGGAATCTTCATGCTAGATGCTGATAGTCTAACTATTACCAAATATACAGTCAAACTAATAAGGTTCTTTATTGGTTCTTATCCAACCGTAAATGTGTGTCAATCAGTGAGTGTTTTGTTGTTTTTTTATTATAGTGAATTCTAGGGAATCTATATGGGATTCAGCTGTTTAACCCTTGGTTGACACCTCTTCAATGAAACGGCAGCTGTTGCCTTTAAATCACCCTTCCTCGTCTTGGCAGAAATGGTCTTCCCCATCCTAACTAGGATTCCAATGTTGGACATCCTTGAGACCTCAAATGGAAAGGTTTTGAAACGTATCCTTAACGCTTTCCTCTCAATCCAAGCAAATCATCCATAATTGGCTAGCAACCTGCTTAGATAATGGGACTTTTTACCCATTATGGCAGGTCACTTCACTAACCAATCAATTTGCTAGTTGCAGGCGGCATCAAACACCTTGCAACTCATTAAACATTTTTAATCAGTCAGTGATGAAACCCAACCAATCCCAAATGGTACACCTGATAGTTAATCACTATCAGATGGCCTTTTTTCGTCAGCCGCTCCACCTGGTGAGATATTAGGTATTCATCTAGATCAATCCCCAATGGATATGACCAGATAAATATCCTAAAATCCCCTGAACGTAGTTCCTCTGAAATTTGGGTCAACCAATTTCCAATTCACTTTGCCTTAGGGAATTTTTCCCCTAGCGATACCAGGTAATCTAGCAGGCTGGGAATATGGGCAAAAATCCCAACACCATCCAAAAATGACTACAACTAATAGTAAATGTGACATACAGGTATTTTTGGGAATGGTCGGTTACTACTGAAGCTTAATCCTCAACTTAAGATGTATTGGGGGTCCATTGTTTGAGTTGTCAAAGAAGGATGCTGTGTTTGAGTGGACTGAACGTCATCAATACACCTTCAATACACTTTGGGTGGAACTGCTTAGTGTGCTGGTGCTACAATATCCAGACTTCGATAGGGAGTTAATCATTAAGATGGATGTGTCCCTTTCTGCTGTTGGGGATGTACTTTCTCAGAAAGATGACAAGGTAGAGGAGCATCCCGATGCATACTGCAGTCAAAGTCTGAACTGCCATGAGCGTAATTATACTGTGATCAAATGGGAGTGCTTAGCGGTGATCTATGCATATAAGAAAAATAGAGTTTACTTGCATGAGATAAAGTTTAAAGTTGTGACAGATCACACATAATTAAGTTGGTTGCAGAACCTCAAAGAGACTGAAGGGCATTTAGCTCTATGGGCTCTTGAGTTGAAGACTTATGACTTTGAGATCCTTCACCACCCAGGAGTTAAGCGCCAGAACTACAACTGTTTATCTTGATTGCCGACCATTGCCATGATGGTGGATCTCAGCAATGTGATGTAAAAATGATGCTAAGCGAGAAATATGACTATGAACCGCCCAAAGTGATCAAAGCAATAATTGAGTTGTGAGCGAATACCTTTCAATTGAAGGAGGAACTGTACAAGCGGATTGGAGATTCTACGGTGGTTTTCTGCAACCCTCATCATGGTCTGGGATTATTATGAGTGCCCAAATGGCAGTTGGACATGGTGGTATGCACAAGATAATGGAGTTGTTGCACCCTCAGTATTAATGGGAAAGCATGAACTTTGACATGCTTGAAACCATTTACTGTTACCACCAGTGCCAATGTGGAAAAGTCATTCTGCCAGAAGTCCTTGTACCGGTTAGTAGCACGCACATTTTTCTTGGCATACAAATTCCCTTGATGTCGTCAGGCCTCTGCCAATGGGAGCCAACCAGTGTAAGTACAATCTGTTGGCTATCAACCACTTGACCTATTAGGTTGAAGCACGGGCAATACCGGATCTGGGGGCAGTCACAGTGGCTAAGTTTTTAATGGAATGTATTATCCAGCAACATGGCTGCCCTCAATTCATTCTTACCAATAATGAAACCAATTTCACCTCGCTCATCCTCCACAGATTAAATGAGCTCATGGGCGTCCATGGGGTTCAAATGACTCCATATCACCCAAGTTAAATGGAATGGTCAAATGGGTTAATGGGACGCTGGTGAACATCCTTAGGAAGCTGGTAACCAATAGACCCACTGATAGGAGTTCCCTTCTGTCTACTGCTGTCTATTCTTACAATATCAGCTACCATTCCACTATGGGGAAAAGCCCCTTTCAACTGTTATACAGATGGCACCCCGTTCTTCCAGAATTGCTTTATTCATGCATAGAAGATAATGGCTGAATGGATCCCCACCTTTACTTGACAAATTTATCCAACACATTGATCAAGTCGCAAATGGAAGCGTACTCTTTTATTTTGGTCAAGAATAGTAGAAACTGAGACACAAATCAGGTACAACGTAGTGGGGTGACCAAATTCCAAGAAGGTGATATGGTTTTGTTCCATGAACAGCACAGGTTTGTTCAGAAACACAAGCTGGCCAACATCTGGATTGTTCAATTAACGATAATTGAGAAAACTGGTGTTAATAAATATAACACCAAAGACCCAGAAAGTGGTCAAATCTTTAATTGCATACATTTAAAGTTTCTCTGAGAATGTTAACAATAGGAGGCTTATTGTCCAGTCAAAGGGGGGTAATGTTAAGATTCTGATATGACTGGATGATAAGCCCTGAAGAGTTACAATTGAATAATGAGAGTCCGCTTACTAAAATAATATTTATGAGTATTCAAGCGCCTTGAAATGAGGCCATATTGGGTTATAACAGGTTGTTATTAGATCGCTTCCAAATAAGGCGATAAGGCAATGTTGACATTTGACAAATGTAATTTAGATAGCCTCAAATTAGGGCAATAAGAGTTGAAGAATCCCAGCTGAAACCAATGAGAATCGGCAAAATAGGTTAGTCTAAGCTTGAGAATAAAATCATCTGAAGTCGCAGATATATAAGTAAGATGAGATATTGAAAGAAGGAGTTTTTTAATAGTAGTGAAAGAGTGGAACAGCAAATAGTCGCTGTATTTGTCAAAAATAAATAAAAGGGTTGACGAGACAATTGCTCCTATTTTTTATATTTTTAGTGTGTTTGGTGGACTGACAGTTCCCATATCATCTTTCTATTGTTAAAGTGGGTTTGACCTGTGTGACCCTTATGGCAGATCCCAACAGTACTGCCCAAAATTTAACAATGTACCCTTGGGTAACAAATTGGTATATTTTAGCTAATCCCCGTTTTATAAATTTATTGCACCATGGGGAACCCCACCAAGCCTATATTAGGGGGTGGTCCTTCATAGGTGCTTAAATGGGCCAGGTTGTGGCTTGAGGAGTACCATCTGATGGACGCCCCAGGGTCAGCTGAGTGGTAAGAGTGTCCAACGCTTGATTTAATGTTTATTACCCATAAAGTATTTAAAATCGTGTTACTCCAATTTTGGGGTTCCACCAAGAATTGGCCAGGGTCTTTTGGCGATAATATTTTAAATTTAAAATTTATTTGAGGCATACCAACCAGGGGATGGACATTGCTGATACAACGCAATAAACCTACACCACCAGGCGACAAACAAAAGAGATAAAAAATCTCTCACCAGGCAGGTAGCGGAGACTGCTAGCCAAAATGGCAGAGGGGGAGGGAGGGTCAGGCGGTTCTTCTACAGGCTCAGCAAGTTGGGAAGAATCACAGTTGTTGGAGAAGCGGATAAGCGCAGAGAGCCATGGCGTTGAGGCATCAGTGTGGTGGGGATGGAGACAGGTGAAATATCAGTTACTTACCTCAAGATTAGCTTGGAAGACAGCCTCCATTAAATCCGCCACATGATGCTCCTCTTGGATGCGGGCATCTGGGAGTTGGGCCAAGCTGGCGAGCATTTGGCGGGTAGTTTTAGAGGCTGGGTCAAATTCAGAAAGTTTTGCCACATGCACGACGGCATTTTTGGTGACATCAAGCAATTTGGAGATTTCCTCCTGTGCCACTTTGGGGAAATCAGGGGGGAAGTCAATTGTACTCAGCCCTTTACTGAACTGAGCCATTGATCAGGACACTGCTTTGCGGAGCTGGCTGCAAAGGGGTGAGGCCACCGCTGCAATGGCAAGCTGGTGGTCACTTTGGTAGGGGGCAGCATTGGGTTTAGAAGAATATCGTTTAGGGGAGAAGATTTTTTCAAAATCCAAATTGTAAAATTAAGCACAATCATAATCGATTGGGCTTTCTTCACCAGTTTCAGCATCCTTATCCAGGAGAATTCCACCTGTTTTGTCAACCTCATCCAATAGTTCCCAAGGATTCTGGTTTATGTAAATTGTGGATAAAGAATTTGGGAGGGTAGGATTTGATTGGGGTGCTTGGGTGTGAATGGTGATCCAGGCCTGACTCTGATTGGGCATTTGGTACTCAGGGTGGGGAGTGTGGCTGGAGGATTTAATGGGGGCTGATTTCCCACGTTGGGTCAATGTACAAGAATGTTGGGTGGGAGGGGGCAACAAAACGCCCCATTGAGATGATGCATAAATGGGTTCAGAAAATGAAACAAGGGAATTAGCATGGGTAGGACCATTTAGTGTGGTCAATTGCAAAACAAATGGGGAAAATCAGTCAACCGCAATTGACATGAGCCCAAAAGAAATGCTCAGGTGCTGCAGCGATGTGAGCATGCGGGGGGATTTGTTGGGTGATGTTAGGGTGTTGGGGAATAATAGTGGCAGTGGCGCGAGGGCCCACAAGGCGGTCCACGCCAGAAGGAATGGCGAAGACCAGGTTGGGCTGAGTGCCATAGACAAAAGCCCAGTCATCAACTTGTCATAAAGAATTTGGGGTGGGAGATGTGAGTGGAGGTTGGCAAATGACACCCTAGAGTGGTGTTATCAGGGAGATGAGTTTGGGTGGTGGGGATGGGGGTATTTTTATAAATGAGCGGAGTCAACGCCGCCACTGCAGCATCTGCTTCTGTTGGGAAGCCTATGTCAAAATAGCCCTTATAAGGGCGGAAATCAATAAAGCCAGCCAGCGTGAAGGCAGTAGTGGCAAGTTCAATAATTGCCTTGTCAGCATATGGGAATATACGCCCATAGTCGACACATAGGCAATAACAGATGGTGGATTTGGGCAGGGCGAGAGGATGGGGGCGAGTTGGGTGGATGCGTGCAAGGTGAAGTGCTAATTCCCGTGGGGGGACAGATTGGCCAGTAGAGTTTGGCGGACTATTTGAGCCCATCTGAATTCGTTTTCCTGATGGGCGGAAAACGCTGGGAGGTGGATCACCGCTGCCCCACACTGGAGCAGCAGGCGGCAGATCCATGGACATCAAATGGGAAAAGGTTGTAATCGGGTGGCGGTGGATAAAATAAACTTTTTTTATAAATTCGCTCAAAAGTGAGTTTGAGCAGAAAGAAAAAGCTTTTTAAGTTCTTTTTGGCAATAATATTGTTATTATCATTTAAATCAATCTTCTTATTGTCGTGAACTTGTAAATGTCAGGCATTACCCTATTTTGGCCGATTATGTCTCAAAACATTCTTATCTTGAAGCCTGGAGGGCAAATGTCTGACATCACCCCCCTCAAGAATGTTGGGGGGAGAATAGGGCCGTAGGAACCAGCCATGTACCCGATTGATGGTAATCCCTGTAGCCAAAGATTTCATGGAGTACTCATTGCCTCTTTTGTAGGTGATGGTGAAAGGACCCTCCCATGTTGATCAAGCTTGACGCTTCTAGGAGTGATACAGTTATAGTAGTTTAATACCATTTCAGACATTTGGAATGTAGGTAAGGGGGTTCAGAGCTCATTGGCGGCCTGCCCTTCTTTAGTCACCGTTTTTGCTTAATTGGTTCTTGCCTCTGATTGGAGTTGGATGATGCGCTGAGACAATCTTCTCATGGCTTTCTTGGGTTCCTCAACTATAGAGGAGAATACATCTTTAGATAAGAGAGCAGGTATTCCAGGTTTCCGCCCATACAAGACTTGAAATGGGACATTCTCAAATTCAGTGATAACTAATCTGATAGGTCATAAGAGCACTGGGTAAGAATTGGTACCAGTGAAGTGGATCAGAAGAGGCCATTTTTCAAAGAATGGAGACTGAGGTTCCATTTGCTCTCTCAACTTACCCATTTGTAGATGGATTATATGGAACCAAGAAAAGTTATTGGGCTCTCATGGATGTAGCCAAGATTTTGACTACTCTCAGAGATAAAATTACTTACCATTATCGCAGAGTAGTTCTTGGGGACCTCCATAATGATTGAAAATATTTTGATGTAAAAACGTGGCTGTGGCCTTGGCCATTTGGGCAGGGAGAGCCACGGCTTCAACCCACTTAGTAAAGTGGTCAATGGCTACTAGAATAAGTCTGTTTCCACTAGTAATTGTGGGAGGGGACCTACTACATTTAAGCTGATAGTGTGGAACGGTTGTTGAGGGGTAGTTGGTTAATATTAGTCTCTAGTCTTGAAACTGGATTGCTTCTTAAACGTAAGGCAGGCATCCAAGACTTTGACAATGGTTTCCATAATTTCTTCCTAGTAGTACCAATCCTTAATTAACTCATAGATCTTCTTTTCTCCTCCATACCTAGGGTGTAATGAGCATATAAGTTAGCAGATACACGTTCTGAGGGCCAAAGGTAAGGTAGCCATTTTGCCCCCACCTGCTTATAAAACTTCCCCTTTCCACTTTGGTGTTGTGGGAGTGTCGGGCTAACATTTTTTATATGGACTCATCCTCATCCTCCATTAATTGGAGGTTAATAAAAGACCATATAATCTCTCCGCCTCACTATTATCCAAGTGAAGGAAGGCAACCTAGTTAACCCATCAACATTCATGTGATGAGTTCCAGCACCATTTTTGATCCTAATGTAGCGGTGCTGGAGCTTTAGAGCCCAGCGTGCTAACCGGCAAATAAGCTCCTTCATGTTCTGTAGTCATTTCAAAGAAACGTGATCTGTAACCACAGTGAAGGTTTTTCCTTACAGGAAAGGAGTAGTACTTTACAACTAACAGAACAGCAAGGCACTCCTTATCTGTTACACTGTAGTTACTTTCTGCCTTTGACAGCATCTTACTGAAATAGGATACAGGATGATCCACACCATTTTCATCCAGTTGGGCTAAGATGGCTCTAACGGCGTAATCTGAAGCATTGGTAAACAAGAAAAAAAGTTATTTATGATCTAGGTGTCGTAGGATAGGTCGTTGTTGAAACAGTTGCTCCAAGGTCTTAAAAAGCGGCCTTTTGTTCAGCACCCCAATATAAAGGGTATTCTTGGTCAATAGCTAGACAAGGGGCTTGCTGAGTTGTGCAAACTTAGAGATGAACTTATGGTAATATCCTATCATCCCTAGAAAAACTTGAATATCTCTTAAATTTTTAGGGGGCGGCATTTTTGAGGTGGCTTCAATCTTGTCCTGCATGGGTTGAATTCCTTCTTTGGAAATGGAGTGGTCAAGGAAATCCAATTTCCTTTGGAATTATGTACACTTTGAGGGCTTCAACTTAATATCAGACTTACATAACCATTGAAACTTCTCCTTCAGATGATCAAGATGTTCGTTGAAAGTCTTTGAGAACACCATGATGTTATCAAGATAGACGATGACACAAGTTAACTTTAGGTCCTGCATAATGTGATCCATTGCATGGTGGAAAGTTGCAGGTGCGTTGCACAACCCTTGAGGTAATATGGTGGGTTGGAAAAGGCCCTCACTTCAATAAGAGCGCATTTCTCCTGATTTTGAGGTGAGGGGTCCATTTGCCAATAACCACTAGCCAAGTCCATTGTAGAGAATAAGTTAGATTTGGAGAGTTGTGCTAGGGCGTCATCAATGCGGGGGATAGGATAGCTATCCTTTTTTGTGAGGTTATTTAGTTTGTGGAAGTCCATGAATATCTGATGATCCCCATTTTTTAATTAACAAAAGGGGAAAGACCAAGGGCTTTGTGAAGAAACTAGTAACCCCGCGTCTAGTAACTGATGGAGATCCGTCAACATCTGCTGTTCTTCCACCCTGATTTGCGATAAGGTTTTGACCTAATAGGGCAGGAATCACTCATATCAATGGAGTGGCTCCAGCCCTTCATGTGGCCAAACTCAGTATATAACTTTGAAAATGTGTCACTATAGTCTTCTAGTAAAGTATGGACTTTTTACAGATCATCTGGAGTCAGATCATCCGAGATATGGACGTTGGGTAAGGTACATACCAGTTTATCCATGGCAATCCCAAATCCGCCAAAGAGCCAAATCAGTGGATACTTTTCAATGTCTCTTCTGGGATTAACAAACCTTAACAAATCTCCTGGTGTTTTCTTATAATCATGTCCTTGCTGGTGAGGTTTCTCAGCAGAGTAGTAACAGGACTCTGGTAGGCTGAGTCTAATATACCAGGCAATACAGAGGCTCCAAAGGGCTAACACCACAAGACTTACGAGGTGCAACAAAAAGTGGTGAGGGATTTGGAGCGTGATTTTTGCGTCAGCCAATTGTTGTTCACCAGACTTAGTCAATACCTCGTCTTCAGCATAGGAAGGATACCGTCCCTGGCATCCACTGAATCTAACAATTTCTTTGTGTTACGCCCAGAGGTGGAGTAGTGCAAAGGCATAGCAGAAAAGGGATATTTAACCAGGCAAGAGTAATCGTTTTTGCCAGAATCTTTGTTGGATAGTACTAAAGGGACTTCGTATTTGAGTAATGAGAGGACACCTTGATTCATATTGATTATTCCCTCGTACTCAATCATAAACTGGGTACCTTTGAACATATCATAGGTGTTGTTGTCCAAGGCCACTTCTGGGGCAATAAGATGAGCTTCTCAATATGAATGGGAAGGGAAGAGTATGCCCCTAATGGCATAAATGTTGTTTGGTCCTGCGGTTCTAAATTCTTATTTGCACTCCAAGTTAAGCGCTAGTTTTATCTTTTTGATGAGCTTTGAGGAAATTACATTAACTGAGGAGCCAGTATCCAGGATGGCTTCACCTGGTTTTTAATGACCACTTCAACCTTGGTGAGAGTGCCTCCAAAGTTATTAACAGGGCCAAGACCTCATTGAGCCTGAAAGTGGAGGTTAGTTTATGAGCAGTCTCAGGGTAATTATCCAGAATATATTTCAAGGTATGAACCCACTATTGAGGTCGAATCAAGCCAGCTAAGAACTGATTGCCATCGCTGGCAGTGTCAATGAATCTTGAACACCCTAGAATTTAGCTGAGGTACGTTTTCTCAGGTATAGTGGTCTAGTCTACTCTTTCAGCATTCAATAAATAAGGGACCTCCACTTCTGGAGGTACTCCCAATATGTAGTAACCAACGTCATCGTAAACCCCCTCAGATTTCACCCCAAAGATATTCTCAACAACTGGCAAGGTCACAATAGTGGTAGGGGAGACAGGTACATGATGTTGGGTAGCTACCTTCTGATAATACGTCTTTTCAGCAAGCCCTTTATTGTTACAGAGGTTACCCTTAAGGCGTGAAACTACCAGCTTAGCTGGAGGAGAAGGTACAGCGGCTTTAGTGAGCTTGTATGTGAGCATGGTATATAAAATGCATTACAATTCTCAGAATTATAGGAGGGAGTGATGTATTTTTTAAGTCACAATGAGGGAGCAGGTTCCTCTGGGAGGATAGGCAAGGTGGGCTCACCCCCAAGTGCTCTACAGGCGAAACATCATTAAGTGTTATAACTGAAGGTTCCACCTCAGCTTCGTTTTATTGTTGCACATGAATGGAAATCAGCAACTTCTAACATAGCCTCCTTTATGTCACGGATATCACAGAAGTGACGTTTCACTGAAATAATATGCTTGTCTAGAGAGGGTTGAGAAGCTAACCCAGTTAACATGGCGGTGATAGCATCATACAGGGTTAGCGTGTTACACGTTGACAACCTTTGAGCAGCGAGGTAAAAAGTTTCAGCAAAAGCAGCGGTTGAATCGCCCTCATACATGCTAAGGAGCATAAAGGCTTGTTTATACATGCTAAGAATCGGCTTTGAACAGAATTCAGCCAAAAGAGCCTCTTTCAACTCTGCCCAGGTATGCAGATTGTTTATGGATAGAACTATCATCTCTTGTTATAGACGACTTAAGCAAGGGAGAATGTGTTTTTTTGCTTGTCCAATGAGTCTTTCATTACAGATTCATAGACATACAAAAACGAAGCAATGCTCCTTTCACCAGGGGTGAAATTTTTTTTAAGGGGGAGCTTTAAATGGCGCTGCTCAAGCTCTTTAAGATGGGATAAAGCCCTTGTGAGTTGCTTTTTCAAGAGCAACTATTATTGGTTCAGTTGGAGTGGGAAGGGATGGAGGGTTGCTCACTATAAAAGCCTCAATTTTTAAGTGCATTTTTTGTGGTATACAGATAAACCCCTGTACTGAGCACCACTTTGTGGGAGTCCAGCCTTTTTGGCTCACTGGTGCCGACTTGCACTGGATTCCACAAAAGAGGTTTTTATAATTAAAGTAAAAACACTAATGAACGATAGGCTAAGTTTTTTATGGGTTTATTAGTGTCTGCGCCAAGTAAGAAAAACGATCCCTCACAATATTTTACAGTGCAGTATTTAAATTTGTATTGAGGGTCTAAGGGATTTAAATAATGAATTCAGAATAGCTTGGTATGGTCTATAAAAATATCTATATTTGGCTTATTTGACTCATAAAATTCGCTTCAATTAGGCTGAATGATGGATGGGAATCATTTTTAGGCAAGATGTACCCATGAGGTAACGATTTAATATTTCAGCCTATCCCCATCAGGTAAGATTATTGAACCTTGGGGGACTTCCACCAAGCCTATAAATGGGGGTGTATCCGCTTAGGTGTTTTCTTTGAACTGTGCGTGACCTGAGGAGAAACTGCCAATGGACTCCCTAGGTTCCCTTGAGTGGCCAGAGCACTTTGACTTCCTGACTTCATAATATCTGCCCATATGGTTTCATAAAAGTGTTACCCCAATTTGTGGGGTTCACCGAGAATTAACCAAGTCTTTTAGATGAAAAAATCAACTGTATTATTTGAATCACTATTATTATCATCGTAAACTTGTAAATGTCTGACATTTCCCTTTTTTGACCCATTTTGACCCAAAACATTCTTTTCTTGGAGCCATTGAGGGCAAATTTCTGACAAGGAGGTCTCTCCATGTGTCATTTGCTGAATGGTGTACATAGTTGTTGATACTGGTATTATACTTAATTGTCCTAAGACGTTATACTGATTAGCTGCTAATTTTTTTGAAAGTCTGGAAGTAAATGTTTGCCTCTATTAGCAGAAATTTTCGGCCACTTGAATCTATAAAGGAGGCTTCAGATTTACAAAAAAACATTAATATTGCTGGTGTTTACGTCAGTCTGGGCTTGATCCTTCTTTTGGGAAGCTAGATCATTAGTATGTTGTCAACTATATTATATTGGGGGTTTTCAGAAGGTGGTTTTCCATAAATTGAGGAATTAACTACTATGAGTGAGCATCTTTTATGTCAGACAAGTGGATGATCGCCTGGTTGAGAAAAATATCCAGGTTTTGAATAATTGATCACGGTAGAAATGTTAAACTAATCCTTAGAGAATTAGGGGAACTAGTTATAAATATCGCCCTTGCACCAATTTGAATTTAGCGCTGCCTCCTAAGAGAGAACAATTCCCTTTATAGACTTGAAGGGGTTTCCAAATGGTGAAAATAACTTTCACACTAATCAGGAGCTAAGAATTACTTTAATTGACCAAAATTTAACCTATTCCTAAGCCAATTGATTGGATAAAGTATATTAAGTCATTATTGCATGGATATTTCATACAAACGGATGATCAATCACCAAAAGATAAGCCATATTAGATGAAAGTATTTTGAAGGGTTCTGATAGGGTATATGTCATCTTTCTACAACCTATATCCTGATTCCATACACGTTACTTCAGATCATAAATGCATCATATTGAATAAGATTTCAGATTAAACTAGACGTAAAAGCAAGATTAGTATCCCCATCAGGATTTGTCAGATCTATCCAAATACTAACAAGTAAAAGGGTTTAAATCTGAAAGCATCTCTAAATGTATTCCGCATTGTCAACAAAGTATCACAAATAAGAAAAAACCAGAAGCCTAGACATCTTATGAGCCTCCCATCATATTTACAAGATCCTTTATATGTGAATGTCACATAACCATAGTCTTGACTCAGTCAATAATATGGGTTTTCTTCAAGAAAAGGAGTATAAAACCCCCCACGTTTTCATTAAAAACTATATGTATCAAACTCATAATTCCTGTTACTATCAAGCATATTTGTGGTTTACTTCTGTTGAATTTTTGCCCACATTACCCAGATTAATCATTTATAATACATCTGTTCCACTAAGAATTTTTCCCGCTAATGTTGTTGGAGTTATCAATTTTATGTATGATAACTATTGTTTGGAAAAATGTTCTCAGTAACAATTACTAATCCGTCAGATAACAATATACCATATTGATGAGTGTTTTAAAAGATGATCTCTAACAATAAACAAGTGAAAAGATGTCATTTTCATTATCAATAACTTAACTTGAATTTTAAAAGTTGATCAGATTTAATTGCTAAGCTGATTAAGTGGTTTAAGAGTTGCAACAAGTAATGCCACCTGTGATAGAGAAAATTTGAGTAACCTTAACTTGATTGAAATCTGCTGTTTATAGGTAAGAGTCCCATTACCTAAGCAGGTTCTTAGATTTTAGTTTATATGATGAAAGTTGAGAAAAGATGCTGGTACAAGTTCTTCGTTTTGACTAATAAAAAGTGCAGATGAGTAGGGAAGAAAACCCAATTATTTTGATGATAAGATCATCGTTTTGCGCGAAACTAGAGTGGTAGAACATCAGCAATGATTGACGTTCTAAATTGGGGTGCCAACTTAAGAGTTGTGCGCCAAATTCACTATAAATTCCCCTTGGTTCATTAATAAAGCAGATCAGATCAGTTTCAGATAAGATAATTATCAAAAAAAGTTTTATAATTTAGACTTTTTTCTCTTGTGATTATAGTTTAAAGAACAAGATCCTTTGTCTATAGCACTGTTGATCTCAGAAGACTCTGTGTGACGAGAAGGAAAAAGAACCTCTGAACCTTATACTAAGTTAAGTTCCATCAGACGAGATAGAGAAGAAGTCCCTACAATTCCAGATAATTTAAATATTAGGACAAGCACCAGATTGGCGTTGGACCTTGTTACTATATTGGCCATCAGAGTTAACTAGAGTTATAGTCTTCATACTACTACTGCCCAATATAACTATCATTATCAACAAATCAAACAACGCAGATACAAGGTAACTGTGCAGCTAAATAAAGGAGCCGAAGTGAGTATTATTCAGAAAGAGGAAACAAATCACAAACTTTATCATTAGAGCACAATAGAGTCACTACCAGTTCAAAGTTTTAACAGTTAGTGATCACTACATTGGATAGCTCAATTTAGCCAAATTTATCAGGAAGATCGTATCAAAATGTCTTATAAGAACAACTACCCAAGCTTTAGATGGAGGTTGAAACTAGTAACAATGATTCACTTAACTTGGCGTCACAGGCTGACCTCACTGCATTAAAGGAGTGTGCAATGAAGGCCAAGGAAGAGCTCAAACAAGTGGGAAAATCAACAATGATCTTTGTGAAAAAGTCAGCATCTTGAAATGAAAGGAGGGTGAACTGATTAAACAAATATTGTTTCAGAAGACCATGTGGAAGGCAGACTAGAACGCATATGCTAGCTTACTGAGGAGATAGCGCGACAATTGAAGCATATAAAAGAACTGGAGGACCATAAATGCGATTGTGCACAAATGGAGGTGGAAGAGCTGACAATAAACGCCTGAAACTCCATTTGGGAAGAATAACTCACCTAGCAATTTGACTGAGTCATTTGGTGCAATTTCAGAAGTGACTAAAAGTTACTCCCATATTTAATAGAGTCGTCAGACAGGAGTTACTTATTAGTGGAGCCACGTAAAAATTTGAAGCACATTAACATTACACGTCCCATTGAGATAACGCCTCTGCATTTTTCTAATTACTCAAGATGATGATGTTTGTTTTCTTGACTGAAAAAGGCAGTTACCATCATGGATTGTCTGAACACAGGTTTGTCAACTCTCTAATGTTACCCCTATCTAAATGGGGACAATTGGTCTTATCAGAAGGTTAAGGAAGCAATCATGCTAGAATTTGGAAGCCATGCATGGATGTCTAACCACAAGCAGGAAGTTATGTAGATTCAATTTTAAAAATATGAGACCCCACTAGCTTTTGGAGACTACTTCTTCCAGAAATCTCAGATCCTAGCTGGTGCAAAAAGTCTAATTGGATTTTAAGTCTTAAATCTTGATACAAGCTGCATTACAGACCTATTGAAATTTTATTATTGGCATCTGAATTAGCAACATAAATTTCCACATCTCGAATAATTGATCATTTGAATATGTGAGAGTCACTTATAAAGCCTCAAACAGAGCATTCAAAGTGATCTATATTTGAGACAAAATACTGCAAAATTTGCTGAGACAAATAAGGAGCAACCAAATTGAGCCATGTCAAGGAACAAACCAAAAAAAACAAAAACAAGAAAACATGATGCAAATCCGCTTCCATCAGTGTGGTAAATCTGGACATGTAGCCGCCCAATATCAGAGCAAGAAGTCCAAGGAGCAGGTCAACTTATTACAGAAGAAAAAGAAGAAAAGCATTCAGGGGTTGGGAAAAGGTCTCATAATCTAGAGATGGAACAATCTGACACCGTGATTAACCTGTTCCTCATAATATTATTAACGACGATATAGACATTTATGATTTTTTTATAGATGAAGAAAAAACCTCTCACTATATCAGGTTGCTAATATGGATGTGAATGGCAACACTTGAGCCAAAATGAAAGGAATTGTACTCAATATAGTGAAGTAAGTCGCTTAACCATATGCTTGTCATCTAAATTTTACAATTTTAAATTTATTGTGGGGAAGGCTGACCATGGGATGGACACTTCCGAATATGACTCAGACGAGACAAAACTTAGTACCAGGGGAGGCACCCCAGAGAAGCGATGCTATCTCTTGTTGCCAGCGGGAACGCCACTTATGGGGAGGGGGAGGGAATGTGTGAAGGGGCCGTAGCCACTATTGAGCATGTGTGGAGGAAGGGGTCTGATTTGATGAACCAGACTGGGAACCAGGAGGAGACCAGCTGTCGGCGACGCGGTGGGAGATATCCAAACATCCACGCTTGAAAGTGGTCCACCAAATGAGACCGAATCTGTGGACAGCTTCAGGGAGGGTGGGGATGGAGCCAGCGATGGCATCCAAGACAATCGTGTGGATAGTCCACATGGCGATTGCAACCACCAGAGCACGGAGGGAGGGAGGGGGGAGGCCATTGATGAAGCAAACATATCTCTTGACAGACTAAAGGGATGTGTTTGATCCTGGCCTAGCAGACGTTGGACTTCGCGCCATATTACTTTAGAGGTGGGGCACTTCTCCAGGCGGTGAAACAGCGTTCCATACTGGCCACACATGACACAGGATGAGTGTAAAGCGTTAGAGCGCTCAGCTGTATGATACACCCGCCTCAGGCAGCGCCACACATGGGAGCGGACTTGAGGCTGCAACAGAGGATGGTGTGCGTATTTCCAGATAGTCTTTTGGGTTTCAATGGAATAAGGGATGTCCATCATGTCCAGGTAGTCCACCCTGGATAGGACATGGGGTCGAATGGGGATCACGCCATCATGGATGGGTAGCCCCTGTACCTCTTGTGTGAACTGAGGAGAGGGGCGGCCTTTTCAGGTTGTATGTCCACTAATACGAATTCTCCACTCTGCGCTTTGCATGGAGAGTAGGATTCGTTTGTAGTGGGTTTTTGTCCCGTGAGGACCTGTGGCCGATGTGTGTGATGCGAGGTATTTCATCAGGGAGTGGGGGTTTGATGGATTATTGAGGCCCAAGGCTCAGGAAAAGTTGGAGCGGGCCGCGCGGGACCAGTGTTGGGATGGGAGTGTAGGAGCAGTGACGGCCGCGATCCAGGTGCCCAGGATCTTGGCGGCATGGGCTTTGAAGTCAAGCAGGCCCATGCCACCATGATGATGAGGGCCAAACATGACCTCTAGCCGTACTGGTGGAGGGTGGCCTGACCAAAGCCATCCTTGCAGCAAAGCATACAGGGATTTGAAGAAGCTTGGGGAGAAGGGGATGGCGTGGGCTCCGAACCAGACTTTGGATAGGAGCATAGAGTTGGCAAGAACAACCCTGCCAGTGAGGGTAGTAGGGTGGGCTCTGAGAGAGGCTATTCGCTTCGTCACGTTGTCCAGTATACAGCCCTCCATTACTGCTGACGCGTATCCACCTGCCTCCATCCACACGCCCAGATGGCGTACCGGTACTATGGTAGGACGTGGCACAAAGGGGAGCACCAGTGGAGCGGTGTGTGTTGAGTTAGTAAGGCGTGGACGTGGGCGAGCAGATGGGCCGGGTTGGGAACTACTTGCTGGGGGCCCAGCAGTTCTGAAACCGACCAAGGAGGATGATTTCAGTTTTGGAGGCGTTCAGTGCCGCGTTGCTTACCTGGGAATATTCCTGGATGAGGGCTTCAAGCGTACGTGCATCTTTGTTATTAGACACCCCCACTACGCAATCATCTGCAAATGCCAACATCTTAACTGGGGTTTGGCCTGGCACATGGACCCCAGTGAGGTGGGCATTCACATTTCGCAGTAGTGGGGCAAGGCTAAAGTTGTATAAGAGTGGGCTGAGGGGGTCCCCTTGTCGCAGGCCCCTTTGGGGGCGGACTACTTCCGTTAGGAATCCTGGGCCACGCACTGCCATTGTTGCAGATTCCGTGAGCAGCATCACCCAGTTAATGAAGCGGGGGGTAGGCGGAATTGATGGAGGCAGGCCCTAAGGTATTCCCAGTTTACTCTATCATAGGCCTTTTGTTGGTCCAAGAATACAAATGCCCCAGAGGCTGTGGACTGACACACATTAGCCACTGAGTGCACGTTATCCCAAATCGACCTTCTGGGGATGAAACCAAATTGTTCTGGGGAGATGGTGGCAGATGCTACAGTCCCTAAACGGTTAGCCATGATTTTGGTTAAAATTTTGGTGTCTGTGTTTGTTAGAGAAATGGGGTGCCAGTTGGCTAAGTCAAGCCTATCCCCTTTCTTGAAGAGTGTGACAGTAAAGGCCTCATGTCCTCCTGGTAGGAGGCGCGTTTTCAACAGGCTTTGGTTGAGTGAGGCTAGCAGCAATGGTGATATATATTTAAAATATTTTTTGTAGAACTCATATGGAATGCCATCTGGGCCTGAGCATTTTTGGTTTGGTGCACCGCAAATGGCTGTCCATAATTCGTTCAGAGTAATTAAATTCATTATTTTCGGGTATCAGAAAATGGTGCAGATATGAGCTCAGTCAAGAAATTCTGCCATTTTGGCCAGCTGAATTGGTTCAGCTCAGTATAACTCGGAGTAATATCTCTGAGTTTCAATTGTCACTTCAGCCGGTGTGTCCACAATGGAATTATCCGATCTTTGCACCTGTGTGCAGGCCACGCTCTGGCATGGTGCGAAATTTTTTTTGAAGAAGTATGCGGTGCACTTGTCGCCTTTAGTGATGCATGTGGCCCTGTATTGGACACAAACCCAATGTTTGTGTTGCCTTTTGAGTGCATTGAGGTGGGCGGCTGCCTCCACCCACTTCCAGCCCCATGCAGGGCTATATCCTGTGGCTGGAATGTTGGACTCCAAGTGGGCCAATTCCACCAGCGCGCGCAATATAACCGCCAATGTGGCTCGTGAGCATCTGGAGGAGAGATGGCGATAGTGGCGGATGGTGTCTTCTTTGAAAGTTGCCCATGTGGAAATGGGGTCCACGCAAAATGGTGCAACAAACAATTCCGCCAAAGTTGCCTCTTCCACCCACGTGGAAAATCCTGGTGATGCGAGCTCGGGGGGGCAGATTTTGCACCAATGTGGGGCCTTTGCAACTGTGATGGGTAAGTGGTATGTTATTGAGACCAGTCGATGGTCGGAGAATTACATTTTCGTTGTTTTGAAGTGGGAGATGTGGGGTTGGAATTTCGCTGGTTCTAGAATAAGGTCGATGCAGGTCATGACCTTAATTGGCCATTATGGACATGGGGACGCGTCATGTTTTTGAGCAGTGGGGCATGTCATGGTAGCACATCCCTTAACCCAAGGGTGGCTTTTAGAATGCGTAGTTCTACGTGACCCTGTGGGGCATGGGGTGAGGGCGGCCACCATTCTGTTGGTGAGGTTAGCCAACAGTTCATGTTGCCAACTAGGAAGGAATCAGGGGGTAGCGGAAGGGATTTGACCAATGAGAAAAATTCCCGCCGCTCATGTGCACCATTTGGGGCGTAAATGTTGACGATTGTGTGCGCAACATCAGCCCATGAGAAGGTGACAACGAGCACTCGGCCATTTAGGAATGTTTCTGAAGATGTAAATTTGAAAAAATTGTTTTTCCAAATTAGCACCCCACAGTGCTTTGACCAAAAGGATAGGGATGGTAGGAGCATTGTTTTCCAAGCTTCCTCGGAACCTCATGGACAGTGGGAAACCACAATGGCCAGGATATCCACGGGTAAATTGTTTTGTAAAAAACTCAGTTTCCTAGCCCAGGACAGGGAGGCCTTGAGTCCAGCGATATTCAGCATCCCTAGAGTGAAGGTTTCCCCCATCACACCTTAGGTGTGAGGGGGTGGGCCCCCGGGCCCACCAGCCTCTTCCAGGTCCCCATGGGCTTTCAAAGCAGCATGGGTATTAGCAGCAACGCTATTGGGGTTTTTGTTAATTTTTGTGGAAAGAGTCACGTTGGCTTTGGCCTTCACTTTTTGTTTTCCCAACGTCGGACGAATTTTTTGCGGTGCAGATAAGTTTGGTGCACCGTCAAGTGGGGCAAAAAAGTTTTTTTTGGTTGGGATAGGTCCCAAGTCAGTTTTGACTGGGGCTTGGGTGCAATGATTGGGTGAGATTGAATCTCCCATCAGATCCTCGGATTGAGTGGCCCATTCAGGATGGGCCTCCCAATCTGATTGGGTGATGGATTCCTGAGTTGCTTCCACCATGAAGGTCTCCATGTCCTCCTGGAGTTGTGAGTGTGGGATGGTGGTGTTGGCCTTGGCCGTTTCCTTGGCCGCGGCCCTATGGGCCTGCTTGGCCTTCTTCTGCTCCTGCGGGGAGATGGGCTTTACCAATAGGTAGCAGCCTTGTGCTCCCCACGGGAAAGCCTCCTTGGTGCTTGCAGTTGGTTTGTAGTGCGCCTCTCCACTGGTCATGGCCACCAAGGGGTGCTCTTGGAATGTGACGCCCTCTTTGATGGGGCATGCATGTGCCTTATGGCCAAACGCGTCACAGTGGGTGCAAATGGGGGGCGCGCTGTCCACGGTTACCCAGAATGGGTGGGTGGTATGCCCTGTGATGTCAATAAAGGTGGAGTGTGGGATCTGGGTTAGGTCCTTCACGATCTCCTCAGTTGGGGTAAGAACTGCAATGGCTTTGCCAGTGCACAGGTGTGGCATCAGCGTGAAACGTTGCATTTCAAAAGATTGTATTTCGCCATATATGGCGAGACCATCTTTCAGGTGTTGCTCCAAACTGTCACGTTTTACCGTAGTAGGCAAAAAGTCAAACGTGAGGAAAATTTGGTTTGATTTTGTCCATCTGGTGCGTTTAGTTTTGATGACCCATTGCCCTTCGGGGAGGTTGACCACTATGCGCACCACTGCAGCCTCATCTGCTGTGATTTTGCTTTTGAAGCCTAAGTCCAGCCAACCACGCGACATGGAATGAGGTGCAACATACACCGCGGTTGGGAAAATTTTGTGTACATCTTCACAAAATTTTTCTTATAGGGCTGTTTTTTGGATGTCCAGATACACATGGACTCCAAATTCCACCGATGAAAGTGGCTGGGAATGTGGCGTGTTGATGTACTGGTTGCATCGTGCTTACCATGCGAGTATCTCCAGGGAAATTGTGACCGCCAGTTTTTTTAGATTTTTTTCTATTCTGCCGGATTCTCTGGGGCGTTTTTGAACATTAGAGGCCATGGGCCTTCCGCCTGCTCCTCTTGCCTTGCTTGCCCAACTGCTCCCAGACATGGGCGCAGACTAATCCCCTATATGAGATTATCAAACTAGATTTAGTCTTGAATTGAATAGGTTGCAAAATTGTTTGCAACGAGAAAGAAAAGTCATATGCTTGTCATCTAGCATTCATTAATAAATCTGCCAAGTACCAGGAGAAATTACTCACAACGAGTTTAAATGAGGCAAACATATCCATTCTAATTATTGAAATCAAGGAATCTTTTCTGATAAATCATTACAACTAAAACATTCTCTCAATTAAGAAAATAACACCATCATTCACTCAGTAAATAACCTATTACAAAACTCTATATGTATCCATGTGAATATCATAGTTATCCAAGTTAAAGTTAGGCAATCATTGACTATTGAGCGCCTATAAACATTATTTTGACCAAAATTGGTGAAAAAATGAATATTTTGCTATACCTAAAACATTGGGAAAAATACATAATGACCAGACCAGATATAAAATAACCTGTTGAGCCTACAGTGCGCTGCCACTCTGGCTAGGTTCAATTGTGGTATCAGCTACCGCCATTGTGTTGGAAAACTAAAATTATGATATCCTTATTTGGATGAAGTTTCTGATAAAATATGGAGTTAAATGTTATTTTGAGAATATCCTGACTATTTTGGGGAAGACCCAGATCTTGGTATATCAGTGGGAAGGAGAACTGCCTCTGACTAAGAGATTTTTTTTTGTAAACTTGATTCACAATGTAAGAATTATTCCCATACAGTATAAGTTAGTTGGGCAAAATGAAGAGAAATGCCAAAGGAGATCCTGGAAAATCGTGGAATTCACTTAAGAACAAAAGCGACAAACACTATAATTCCTGCGATGAAAATTGTTAAAAAATAACGCTCAGAATCCCAGGGAAATTATATGGAGAAGTCGTTGGCCCATGGAGGAATATAAGAATAAAACCATGGGTAGCTTTGAGAATAATTATGTCAGGACATAGAGAAATAAACCGCAACTTTCTAAACTGGGAAAGAAACTAATGAAGATAGCAAAAAAACAAGTTGTCACATTTCTACATCTAATTCCAATCACAGATGTCAGCAAAACTCTATAATTTTGGAATGCATACTGAAATGTGATTGCAGCTATAAACTGCATAAAGTGTAAACATTTTTGTAAATCAAGAGAACTGGCTGATTTATCTGAAAAGAAACGAAAAGATGTGCTCTGACTATTTGAGAAGTTTTGGGAGATTTTCACCCAGGATGACCATGATTTGGGATGTGCAAAGCATGTGATCAACAAGGTCGATGTGGTTGAATATTCACTTATAAGGATGAGACCTTTTCGAAGGTCCAGAGCTGCTGAAGCTGTGGTCAGAAAAAAAGTAAGCTAGCTGAGCTTGGGCTCCTTGTTCCATTGTCAAGTATATGGGCGAGTCCATTCCTCATAGTAAAAAAGAAAGACAGATCAAATCATGTAGTGATCCATTATTGTCAATTAAACAAAATCATATAAAAGGATCCTTATCCAATGCTGATGATCAACGCTGTGCTCAATAACCTAGGGAACATTAAATACTTTTTGGCGATGAACTTAATTTTGGAATATTGGCAAATTGATTTTCCAAATGAGGACCAAGAAACATGTGTGATCATTACCACACAAGGACTTTACCAGCCTACCAAAATGCTCCAGGGATTGTGAAATGCACCAGCTACTTTCCTAAAAGCAATGGACTCTATCCTTAGTGATTAAATATATCCTGTGTCTTAGTATATCTGGATGATATAAATACATTCAGAAGGACTTTCACGGACCATTTGGAGAATTTAGAAGAAGTGTTCAAGTGCTCAGCTACAGCAAACTTGAAAATCAAGCCAAAAAGTGTCATTTTTCAAGAACTAATTTGAGTACTTGGGTTATCAACTCCAATGGTCTGCAACCCCAGAATTAGAAGATTATGGCAATTGATTGGATGTCAATCCCAAAGAGCGTTCAGGATATCCCATTATTTCTTGAGATGATTGGGTAAGATCGCCAAGTCATAAAGAATTTTGCAAGATTTGTGGAGCCTTTATTCCACTTATTGAATGATCCAAAAAATATTCATATGAAACAAAGAAGCTCAAAAGTTGGTTGATGAATTTTGCCAATATCTGATGACCAATACTGTCTTAAAGTACCCAAATTTTGATTTTGATTTCATTGTCCAAAGTGATATATCATTGATAGAAATTGGTGCTGTTTTGAGCCAAATGGATGAAGAATGGGAAGAATATCCAGTGGCCAATGTGAGCTTAGCAATAACGACAGTGGAAAAAAATACCATTACAGAGCATGAATGCCTCACATTATATATGCATGCAAGCAATTATGGGTGTACATCTAAGGAACACACTTCAACGTGGTGATATGCCACTTGTCCTTACATTGGCTCCATATCTGAAGGAACCAGAGGGGCAGCTGGCTTTATGGGCTTTAAAATTTTAAGCCTATGATTTTGAGATACTACAACAGGCCAGAGCAGTGCATTAAAACGCTGAAGGATTATCAAGATTGCCTGAAGTCAAAGTTGTCAATCATCAAGATGACGAATTATTCCAAAGAATGATTGAAGGCAATGTTAGGGACAAACCTGAAAAATTTAAGGTTCATCGAGAAAATGATGAACAACTGAGATAAAATTGGCAAGTATTCAAAATGATAAAAAAAGGTTTTTATTCTAAAAGCTGCTAGAATTAGTGGAAATAATCTAAGCCACACACAAAGTCATCAGCCATGGTGGTATGAGGAAATTATGTACCATATTCGCCAGTACTACTCCTGGGAATTGATCAAAATGATGTTGCTGACTATCTGGCCTGTTGTATGGAATACCAAGTCCACAAATCTCATATGAATATAACATGATACAGGCTAATGCGTCATGGATTCACGTGGCACACTGTTAATAGACGTGATGGGACCCTTGAGTACCAGTACAGAAGGTGCAAATACATCATAGTGGCAATAGACCATCTAATTAAATAGTTTGAAACCAAAGCTTTGAGCAAAGTGTATGCTGTGAGCTTAATGAAGTTAATTTTGGATCAAGAAGTATACTGAAACGTATGCCCTCAAGTGATCTTAAACGTGAATGGTTACAATTTTACTCTTCAATGTAATATTGAGGCTTAATGAATTGATGGGGAACATAAGATTAGTGTCAGTTCCATATAGACCAGAAATGTATGAATTTGGTGTAACATGTTAACAGAATGCTAGCCATGATGATAAGAAAATTAATTGCAGCGAATACTTCCACTTGAGGGAACTTACTTAAGTTCAGTCATCTTTGCCTAAACATAAGTCATCATATGATGACAGGAAAAACGCCGTTTGAGTTACTTTACAGATGAAGGGCAGCCTTACCACCAATTTTATATTATGCCATAGATCCAGCATCAGGATGGGTAATAATCAATACCTGAACCGACTGGCCAGTGTTATGATTGATACGCAATTGCTGGGGTTTTATATCACCTTTAGAAAAGAATCAAAAGTGAAGTTGTTGAATGACAAGAACTGACCAATGATACAGGAGTACATGTAGAAATAGGGTAGTCTATGCGACACCCATGTGTTTTTAAGGAGGAATAAGCTAGATGCTTTGTGGTTGAGTCTATTCAAAGCTATTGCCAAGTTGGGGACTGATGCCTACACTATTAAAACATTGCGGATGGTCATTTAGTGAACCAAGCTCATATGAAATATCTTAAGTATTGGATCTAGGAGAGAAATAAATGCATTGTTCCCAAAGGATCAATGAGCCTATATATAATAGGTCAAGTATTAGAGTTGGTAAAGACCCAGGAGGGGCCGCTGAAACATGATAGGTGGTTAAGTTCTAAAAATAGACTTCTGAACCACGATAGCTGACTATATTCAAAAAAATGAACCGCTGAACCAGAGTAGGGGAAATGAAAAGATGGACCTCTGAACCTAATATTAGGTTAAGTCCCATTTCAAAAGATAACATAAGGAAAAGATACCAAAATTAATATATGATAAAAAGTAATAAAAAATATATAAAATATAAAAATGAAAATATATATTAGATTCAAGTTTTATTTGACATCATCAGAAAGTATCTGGTGATGTCCCCTTATGGTAACAGTAGGACCAACTTAGGTTAAAAGTGGGTATAATGAAAGTAGTCACAAGGTGCTGAAGGAAGCAAACAGGTCTGTTGACAAGGATGGACTGAAACTAGATTTTCTAGGAGTATTCCATTAAGGAATGAAGCCCAGTTTGGGGGATACAGGGAATAAGAAATCGGAAAAGCCACCTGAGAAGGTCTCTTAAATGATGAGGTGACATATAGCCCTGACCTGGGGGGAAACAGTTTTTTAGGCCATTTTATCAGAAAAAACACCCAAACTAGGCTGGTACGGCATGTGATCATGGGAGCTGCGCTCTGTGGAGGTGGCAGCAAGGAGGACATGGAATGGAAACATGAAAAGAAGAAGGACTAAACCAAGATGCAATGAGAAAGGAATGTAGATGTACAAAGAGCACTCCAAATTTAAACCATGCTGGCGGACTCAAATAGGCTCAAAGTGGAATATACAACCAGAAAATTTGCATCACTGGTTAATCTGGCAAGCGAGGGAATGAGTTGGAATTTTTCCCACTTTACCCAGATTCATTGATTATAATACATCTGCTGGTCCACTAGGGGAATCAGCCCACTATTGGAGGTTAGAGTTATCAATTTTATATATATGATAACTTTTGATTGAAAAAATTTCTCATCATTTATTTTATTGATCCATTGAATTACAAATCGCCAAATTGATGAGAGTTTAATTGAGGGTGACCCTTGAGAATAATCAATTACTTAGGGTGTTAAGTTTATTATTGATAGCTTAATTAACTTGTAGGAGTTAATCATGTTTAGTTGCCAAATGATTAAGTGAACTATGAGTTGCTGTCGAGTAATGCCACCTTTGATAGAGAAACTTTTAAGCAACCTTTTCTGAATTGTTATCTGCTGTTTATGGGTAAGAGTCTCTTTTTTAGGTACTAATGGTGCCCAACCTAAAAGGGGAGCTGCCATGCATCTTTATTCGCAAATGGGCCAAACAAAGGGATTATTATAAATTAAAATTTACTAATATAGCCCCTAGGTTATCAGCTTAGGAAGCCATATCAGATGGCGAGGAGGCTTTGGGGAAACTTTTGTCTGGCGCCCGCTTTAGCTGGCGGACCATGGCGGACAGCATTGGAGTGGGAGCATCAGCGACATGGGGCATAAGGAGGTATAGTTGGGATTTTTCTTTATTAATGAGGCTGGCGATGTCCATTGCTTCACGTATTATGCAAGTTGATGCTCAGCAAAATGATGAGAGCTGGCACACAAGTAAATGATTTGATGTGCCAGCGGGTTTTAGAATAATTTGGGTCAAAAAGAGAAGTTTTTGCTACATTGATGTAAGTGCGACTCACACTGAAAGCAAGCTCCTCAAAGTCATACTTTGCATCTTCCTCAAAATCATGAGGAAATTTGGGGATAGTAATACCCTTGACAAGGGGCTTCATTGCCCCATGGAGTTGCTGGCGGAGGAGGGTGTTGGCCAAGGCAGCTGCAGCCACAACTGCCATTTTGCTATGTTTCTATAAATGGAACATGTTTTTGGATGAAAACAGTGGGAACGTGATTTGGGAGGTTCAACGAAGAACTCCTCCAAAGCAAAATCAGGGTTCACATGGTATGGATGTTCATCCTCATAAATCCATTCAAGAGCCTCAAATGGATTGGATTGGCCAGCGCTGGCCAGCCACAGAAATTGGGGCTGTGGCCAGATCTGATTGACCACATGCTGTCAACCATGGCAGCTCAGCTGAAACTGGTTCAGCCATCGACTCAGGATTCTGTAATCTGGTTGAATTTTCAAAATTTTTAATTTTCTTGAATTTTGATTGGCTGCCTTGGAAGCAGCGCCAGAATTCCCCAACGTTGGGGGTGGCAGGATCAAGCCTCATTAAAAAAATTAGGGCGAGGCAGTCACTGGGGTGGCATCTGAGCCCTGAGTGGCAGACGCGGCAGAAGTGGCAACTATGGCACTTGCACTTTAAGTGGTCAAGCTCAAAGCACAAGGGGCAAATGGTGCAGCCATTTTTGATGTGCACCCAGAATGGGTTATCAGGGGTGGATCTGAGCATGGTGCGGGGGAAATTGTGAGGTGAGAGTTGTGATTAAATGGGCAGATCATTGCAAAGGCGCAAGGCCCTGCCAACTGATCTTCCCCATTGGGAACAACAAACTGCAAGATGGGGTCTGTGCCGTAAATGGCCAAACCCTCCATGAGCTCGTGGTGGAGGCGTTTAGGGGAAAGGAAAGAGGGCAACCTGGCGAACTGGACCACCAAAGTGGCTCATATGGGAGCCAGGTGCAAAAAGTGGGCAAAGGAATTTTTCAAAAATTAATTGCATCTTGGCTGCTTCCACTGCATCAGCTCTAGAGTGGAAAGCTGAGGTCAAAGTACCCCTTAAAGGACGGAAGTCAATATAGCCAGCAGGTTTGAAAACCACCGTGGCCATCTCAATGATGGCTGTACTTGCATACAGGAAGAGATTCCCATATTTGACCTGGAGGCCAAAATGAAAATTGCTCCGTGGGAGCACCAAAGGGCTCAGGAGCACCGCTTGAGAGCTGGTGAGGTGGTGGGCCAAGTCCTGAGGGGGGAGATAAAGCCCAGTAGCGTTAGGAAGGCCAGCAGAGCCAGCCCAGGTGCACTTTGGTGGCAGCTGAAAGATGCCAGATGGCGGTGCACCACCACCCCAATCTGGGGCAGCAGGCATCAATTGAATTGACATTGGTAAGTTTTGGCACAATTGAGGGTTTTTTTGTATTTTTTAAAAATCCAAATTTGGCTTCAATTTGGGTATCAAAGCAAAAGAAAGATTATGGGTAAGAGTATCATTACCTAAGAAAGTTGTTACGAAATAAGGGTATTATGATAGGAGTTGAGAGAAGATTTTAGGTCACGTTCTTTGTTTCAACTCATAAGAGTCACATACAATTAGGGGAGAGAACCCAATTAATTCATGAGGAAGATCTTCATTTTGTGTGACCCTGAATGGTTAATTAATTGATGATGACTGCCGTTCCCAATTGGGGTGCCAACTGAAGAGTTGTGCGCCAAACTTCCTAAAAATCCCTTGGTTTATATAATTAAGCATTTCATATCAGTTTCAGATAATATAATTATCAAGAAAGTATTATAATTTAGACTGTTTTCCCTTGTGATTAGAGTTTGAAGGACGAGAAGATCCTTTTTCTATAGCATTGTTGATCTCAGCAGACTCTGTGTGACGAGAAGGAAGAAGAACCTCTGAACATTACCCTAGGTTAAGTTTTATAAAACGAAATTGGGAAGAAGTCTCTATGATTCCAGATGAATTCAAGATTAGGAAAAGCACCAGTTTAGCGATGGACCTAATTATTATATTGGCCATCAGCTCAACTAAAGTATTAGTCTTTAAACTAAACCTCAATTAATAGTCTATTATTAACATGTCAAACAACGCACATAAAAGGAACCTGTGTAGTTTACCAAGGGAGCCAAAGTGAACATTATTTAGTATTTGGAAGCGAATCCTGAAAAATTCTCTTTCTGCTAAGCATCACTTTTCGAAAATCAATTCAGCCTGAAATTTAGCTCCACTAAAGAGATTTACGAAAACTATTAGCAAATATGGCGGGAAACCCGCAAAAGAACCCGCAGGCTATGCCAAACGAGCCAGCACCACCCCAAACGAAGCAACCCTCGGTTACCCACCTCAGGGTCAACCAGAATAACCCGCTCTCAAGCAGCAGCCATGAAAGCAGGCACCACCCCCCAACCTGGAGCTACTCCAACTAGCGCCAGTTCACCTGATCGCACTTCTGCAACCTGCACGCCTAACAGATCTGTGTGCGCTGCCTCCCACCAACCCGCTGGGCCCCCTCCAACCAAGGAGGCCATTACCCACGCTGTTTTAATGGCATCTGCTCAGTTGAATGCAACTCAGCCCATCCAGGCATTTACCTCCCCCATTGTGTCAGCTAATTCAGCCCCATCTATTATTGCTGATGCCGTGTTTCTGGCTCCCTCCATGAGGGGCGATATTCAGCTACCTGGCCCCCAAACCCTCAGATATAAGGTTGGATTAGCCGCACATTCTGGTTCACTAAGCACCAAATTGGGACAATCTACTCTTCCCAATGAGGATTCAAATGGCTCGGATTTTGGAACTTCACAACAGTTCCAATCTCACCCATCCCATTTAAACCCCGTAATTGGCACTTCTCAAGTCGGCACTTTATCTCCATATGCTGAAAACGACCAATTCACTAATCAGCCAGTGAGTTTTGCCCACAAAATCACAGCAAATACTCGGGCTGAATTTACCCAAATAGATTGGGATGGTGATGAAACATCACCCTCCTCCCAATTGGCTGGAGTTAATTCCAATCTGGATGAACCTCCTCAATTTAGCGAGGCCCAACAATCACCTGGCCCCCAAACCCTCGAATGTAAGGTTGGATTAGCTGCACATTTTGGTTCACTAAGCACCAAATTGGGACAATCTACTCTTCCCAATGGGGATTTAAATGGTTCAGATTTTGGAACTTCACACCAGTTCCAATCTCACCCGTCCCATTTAAACCCTATAATTGGCACTTCTCAAGTCGGCACTTTATCTCCATATGCTGAAAACGACCAATTCACCAATCAGCCAGTGAGTTTGCCCGCAAAATCACAGCAAATACTCGGGCTGAATTTACCTAAATAGATTGGGATGGTGATGAAACATCGCCCTCCTCCCAATTGGCTGAAGTTAATTCCAATCTGGATGGGCCTCCCCAATTTAGCGAGGCCCAACAATCCGCCCCTCAATTTAATATGACGCTAGCAACTGCTGTAATATTCCAGCAACAAGGGAACTCTGCAAACTTGTTCAAACCACCAGCTCACACTCAACCTGCGATTGCAGCCCAAATCAAACACAAATGTACCAAAGGAGCCACTGGGGCGTGGCAAAAGCCTCTGGCACCAACGCTACCCAAAGCTGATCCCCGTGAAGTGGCGTTTATTGCTGATGCTAAGAAGAAATGGGCCGAAACTAGAGCGCAAAAAGCTCTACCTCGCTCAACCCTCTCCCACGCAATTTGCCTTTATTATGGGAATAACCCTGTTGAATTCTATATGGATGATTACTTCTCATACTTTGCAGCAATTGCGGAGACATTCCCGATTTAACACCACCATCCATGAATTAGTGGAGGGCCACTACATCGATGTGGGCTTCACTGAAGCTGCCCTTGCTGACCATGCTGCCACCCTCCAGGTCATTATTCCAAGTGGATCTCTTCGCATCTCCCGCACATGCTCTCACCTGGAGAAAATTTCATGGGTTACTTTTTCCAACCTACCAACGACTGTTGATCCTGAGTCTCTTAAAATGGCGCTCCATCGTGGTTTAATGGAGTTTGGGTCTGTTCTTTCAGTGGACTTTAGCGTCCCCTCTTACTATGCTCCCACTCAAAGAGCTCGCACTGCTAGGGCGTCGTTCATCCCCTCCCCCACTGTATCCCGCAACATTGAGGTTATTCCTCATGTGGTGGTAGTTGGGGCATGCCCTGAGATCTTTTTTGTCGACCCTGATCAGGCGCGCCCCTGGTGTTCATGGTGTAACGCCCTTGGACACTTGTATATTGGCTGCACAGCTCGAAAACAAGCCCTCTTAGCTACCACCCAGGGGCCTAAACCAGGCCAAAAATGATCCCACGTGGCCGTAGCAGCAATTCCACAACCCACACAATGGGTTCCCGTTCAAGACCTGTCCCCTGAGGCCTTACGCCTAGCAGTTGAAACAGCTAACCCCACTATTGGTATGGGATACATTAGCGCTTATGCCCCCCTTCCAGTGGGCACCCCCTCCAATCTCCCAGAGTCAACTCCCTCTCTCACCAAGCGCAAGGAATCTCCCACAGGGTGCCCCTCGTCAGCCACCCCCACTCAGGGATCCGCGGCACCCCCACCAACCTCCACCAGCAATTTATCGCATCAACCCTCAGCTCCCAATGGAGCTATGCCCACCAGCATGGACTGGCAACCCGCGGCCTGCGGTAGAAGTGCCACCTCAAAGAGTCCTACCCCAACCCCACAGTCCATTTCACGCGGATCCTTTGCAGTGTTGGAGGAAGTGAATATGGACTCAGACTCATCAAATGGGGACACCGCGGAGGTCACCATTGAGCACACTCAGGTCCTTCCCCTGCAACGGAGTGGGGGCAGCATCCTAGGCTGGCTTACTGGGTCCTACGCCCCCCACCCTCTCCTTCCCCTTAGAACCCTTGACGCTCCTCACGGATTGCAGCTAATAGTCAAGCTAAAGGACTCAAAACTAGCCGCCTCACAGCAGCAGGTTTAAGCGCTGGCAACCCCCCAGGACATGGAGGGGAATAGTTATGAGTTCCCATGGCAGCACCCTGGCCCTGCAAGACATCAACGCAAATGGGTTGCGGGACTTTAAGCAGAGAGCCCACCTCCTCCGCAACTTCAGGTCAGCACAAATTGACATTGCTGCTGTCCAGGAGCCCCATATCCTCCCCCACGAACAATCTGCATGGAATGATCAGTTTGGAGGCAGCTCCTTCTGGACAAACCATGCCGCCCTTATTGTTTTGAATCCCCGGGTTAAAACCCATTCTTTTTCACAATATCTAGGTGGCCGCCTCATACTGACCAAACTCACCACTCCTGACTTCTCCTTCTTCGTTGCAAGCATCTACCTGCCTAATGCAGGTCAGGAGAAAAATCGGCTCTTGGAAGAGCTCGTCCAACTCAATCTCCCACGGAATACAGTCCTCTTAGGAGATTTCAACACAACCATAAGTCGCGTCCGTGACTCTTACCCCCTGCAGCAAAGGAACGCCCTGGATCAAGTCGCCTCTAGAAATTTCCTTCGCCTGAGTGGCTTTATAGATGCGCTTCCACCCTCCGCATCTGGCCTAGGTTGCATGACTAGGATCCAGTATGATGGAAAAGCTTTCCAGTCAGCGTCACGCATAGATATGTCTCTGATTGGCCCCCTGCTAATTGGCCACGTCTCCTCTCCCATCTCTCGCGACAACCATCTGAGTAATCACAGGTCACTCACCGTTATCCTCATCACCACACTTAGACCGTCGCGTAGGTTCTGGCCTAGGGTTGCCTCAGCTCTTCTCAACAACCCCTTCACTAAGGAGAAGCTGTCTATGACCATCTGGGAGACTCTCACCTCCCCCCACCCCACCTGCTTGACCACAAGGCTAGATGGGCGGTGACCAAGGAGGGCATCACCCGCGTTGCTTACAACTGTGCCAAAGCCCAGATGACTGCAGCTCGCGCTAGAATCAAAAGGGCGGAAGCCAGAATCAGACATCTGGAGCGAAACTTCCAGCCTTCGCCCTCTCCCAGATGGTTGGAAGACTGGGAAGCGGCGCAGGAAGCACTCCGCTTGGAGCTCACACTGCAGGAAGAACGGGCAGCAAACTTTACAACATCTCGTTACTATGCTCAATGGGAACGCCCCACCCGCTTCTTCTTTCAGAAACAGAAAGCCCGGTCAACAGCGCAGGATATTACTGCACTGAAGATTGGCACTACAACCACTTCGGATAAGGAGGAAATCACGCAGGAACTACACCGCTTCTACTCCAGCCTCTTCCATGCCACCCAGGCGGACCCATCGGACATCCAAGTCTTCCTGTGGCGGGCTCCAGAGCCTCCCATTGACCCACGGGCTGATGAGGCTCTACTGGCGCCCATTTCCATCCAGGAGGTGATGGAAACCCTTCTGAAATCCCCACGGCTTAAAGCCCCAGGCCCAGATGGAATACCCTTCGAGGTGTACCTTCTGGAACCTGCAGTGATAGCCAGAACCCTCCGCGACCTCTTCGCTGCACTCTTGGTGAATGGCGAGGTCCTCCCCGACTCCAGAGGCTCAATCACGACCCTCATTCACAAGAAGTCAGACCGTGAGAACCTGGAGAACTGGCGCCCCATAGCGTTGATCAACACAGACCACAAGCTCTTCACGAAGCTTCTGGCCAACCGCATCACCAAATGGGTGTCACCTCGCCTCTCCCCATCCCATCACAGTTTTATTCCGGGGAGGTCGTTATGGGACAACTATTATGACCTTCACATGACTTTGACTGCTAACTCTCGTAAGGTGAATGGCTTTGTGGCTCTCCTGGATATGGAGAAAGCATATGATCGGGTAGCCTGGAAGTATATTGATGCTTCCCTGGCCCGCTTCCATCTCCCACCCGCAGCTAGGCGCTGGATATCAGCGCTCTATGACCAGCTCCACACCAGAGTCCTGGCGATAATGGGTTTCACAGTGGCAGTACCAGTTGGACAAGGTCTCCGGCAAGGGGACCCCCTGAGCCCTATCCTTTTTGACATCACCCTTGACCCCCTCTTGGCCTCCTTACAGGACAAGCCAACAGGGATTCTGGTCCCAGGTAAAGCCCCCACACGCACCATGGCATTTGCAGATGACACTGCCATTGCATTTGGCTGCCATGGGGATGTTGCCCTCGCTGCTGTGACCATTGAGAGGTACACCAAGGCGTCCAACGTCATGGTCAACACCTCCAAGACAACAGTTGTACAGGTCGGCTCCCCCACCTTCCCACCACCATTTGGTATTGAACCTGAGCGCGGTACCTTCCGTCACCTGGGCGTTCTCACCAACCAACAAGGAGTTGTGCTAAAGGACAATGAGGACTTGCTCCTCGCAGCAGTCAACTCCAGGATTGCCAGCTGGAACTGGCGGCACATCACCCCCCAGGGTCAAGCTCTGATGGCCAATGTGTTCCTCCTCTCCAAAGTCTGGTTCCTAGCGCACATCTGCCCATTCACAGAAGCCTTTTATACGCGGCTCAATGTACTCTTCCGCTGTTGGATCTGGGGCTCAAACCATCCACCAATGGCCCTCTCAACCATTGCCCGACCCTGCAATGAAGGGGGCCTAGGGCTTCTGGACACGCGATCCCACGCCACCACAATCTTCCTGAAGTTCCTATGGCCGATTGTCTGCTGGGACGCGACCCCCATGCCCCAATGGGCGCCCGCCATCCGCCAGTCAGTGTCAACAGCTCTGGGTCTTCCTAGAGCATCTCTGACCTCATTAGGGGAGTTGCTCACAAACCGCCCAGGCCATTGACTGAAACCATCCTCATCCCCCTACTGGAACCAGGCTCTCCTTGCCCTGAAACGAGTAGGCGCGCGGATCCACCATGCCTTCCCATACAGAAGGGAAGGCCCTGGCCTCAGCCCCCGTCGCCATGCAATTGTGCACAATGGACAAGTTGTCACAACTCGCCTCAACCCCCAAGATCGTCCTCCCATCCGCCCAAGACTCCTTGAGCTCCTCCCTCCCTCCGTGAGATTTGACCTTAAGGAATTGTGGAAGGTCGTCTATCACCCCATCCTGTCAGCAAAGGTGTCCAACACCTTATGGAGGGTGCTCCACTGTTCATACAGGACAGGGGACTGGACTGGCCCTACCTTCCAGCACCAAAGCTGCCCCCGCTGTGTGGAGCCTATTGACTCCCACCTCCATCATTTTTTCACCTGTCCAGGTGTCGCCACATTTTGGCCAAAGGCCCGCGCGCTCCTCCATGCTCAGCCCTGGTCTGGACACCCTGTGCAAGGCCTCATGTTCGAGCAGACATTGACTGGTTGCCACCGACCCCTCCGTGTCCTCGCCTATGCCACAGCCATCTGGACCATCCATAAATCCTTCCTTCGTGCTGCCTTTGATCAGCAGGTGTGGACCCTTCCACACATGATCACCCACTTTCAGGTACACTTTGAGATGGCCCTGAAGGTCTGCACTATGTCGCCAACTCTCCCCCGCTCAGTTGTCACTGCAGCACGGCTCTGGCGCGCAAACCCCCTCCCTTTCTCGATGCCTCCTCCCTCCCCTTCCCTCGCCTCAGACTCTTAGGAGCCCAGGCGTAATTCAATAAACATCGATGAATCCCCCCTTGGGTTGGGAAAATCTAGTATTAAAAAAATGGAAACAAATCCTGAACTTTATCTTTTGGGCTCAAAAGAGTCACTACCAGCCCCAATTTTAACAACTTCTTTGTCCCAAACTTTAGGACAGTTATCAAGTTTTTAACTACTCTTTCTACTGATATTTTGTTAAGATCCTGCAGATAAGCACCTGTGAGAAGCTTCTTTCCAAATTTTAAACAAGTGGTGCTCACTGCCGGGGGCTCAGTACACCACAATCTATCACTTACAATCATGATTAAGGATGAACCTGCTGCTTGTGTAACTCGATGGATCATAATTGGTGATGGTGAAGATGACCAGGTGAATAGCCCCCAACGAGAACCTTTGAGGATAAAAAATTTGACAGCGTGATCATAATGGAGTCTTGATTTATTACCTGTCCAGCTACCAAAATGGTTAAAGAACTGAATTATGGCATATTAAACCTTTGAATATCACTTCACGTGAGAGATGTTCCTATGTTGAGGATTGACTGATGTTTCTCTACAAAATCTGAACCCCCAGACACACATATTCAACTTATTAGAATTACTACGTACATCTAAAAGTTATCACATTCAGCTATGTTTCTATTGATACACTTATTTGGAGTACACCATGAACTGCAACGCCATCTTGTGAATCATGATGCACAGAGGCTGGCTTATGACAATCTCTACAACTTAACCTCCAGTAACGTATAAAAGATGAAATCTTAAGTGTTAAAACCGCAGATCTAATATTTTGCTTCATAAGTAAATTTATATCTATTTGAGGTATGCTGACCAGGGGACGGACAATACCAAAATCAAAACAAAAATCTGAACAAAAAAAGAGCGGAAAGAAATAAAACTACTAACCAGGCGGGGAGCGGAAATGCTAACTTCACCATGGCAGAGGGTGAGGGGGGGTCGGGGGTTGGTCCTCAGACAGATGCGCCCTGATCATGGGATTTTGATTAAAGTAGCGGATCAAAGCGGAGAGCCAGGGCGTTGGGGCATCCGCATAGTGGGGGTGGAAGTCAGCGTAGTATGAGTTTTCCACCTCCTCATTAAGATTAGCGCGGTAAAGCCCTTCAACAAATGCTGCGACAAGAACTTCAGCTTCTTTGCAGGTTTCAGGAAGTTGGGCAAAAAGGGAGATACTGTGGTGGGTGATTTTAGCTGAAGGGTTGAATGCGGCAAGCGTTGCAACATTCATGACAGCAGCTTAAGCATCATCAAATAACTTTGAGATGTCGCTTCATGTAAATTCAGGGAAGCTGGGGGGAAGAAGATGGTGGGAAGGTCTAGCTGGAACTGAGCCACTGATTGGGCCACTTCTTTGCGTAGGGTTGGGCACCAGGGAGAGGCCACCGCAGCTAAGGCGAGCTGGTGGTCACTTTGGTATGGGGCTGCATTAGGCAGAGGAGTGAAATGTCTGGGGGGTGGTGTTTCAACAAAGTCAGGAAGGAGAAATTTGGCCTGACCATAATCGTATTGGCTGAGAGGTTGACCAGAATGCTCATTAATGAGAACGTTACCTGATTCATCAACCTCTGCCAATTGGTCCCATGGATTTTGGTTCACGAGAATAGTGGCATTAGAAGTTGGGTGGGTGGGAGTGGGCGAATGGGTGGGTGCTTGGGTGCAAAGGGTGGTCCAAGGCTGGCTCTGATTGGCTGGGGTGGGTTTAGGTGGGAGAATATGGCTGGAGGATTTGGGGGGCCAATTTCCCATTCTGGCTCATTGAACAAGAGTGGAGGGTGGGAGGGGGCAGCAAAGTGCCCCATACAGAACCCGCGGAGGGGGGCTCTGAAACCGCAGCAGCGGAAGTGGCATGTGGGCAAGCTTTTTTTTGCATGGTCAAGCCCAAAGCAGAGGGGATAAATCTGCTGACCATTATTGACCTGAGCCTAAAAGAAATGATCTGGAGCTGCTGCAACACTAGCGCGGGGAGGATTTGGTGGGCTATGGCAGAGTGGTGTGGGATGATGATGGCAGTTGCATGAGGGGCAGCGAGGCGCTCCATACCAGAGGGTACTGCAAAGATGAGGTTGGGCTGAGTGCCATAAGCCATAAGACCCATGACCAACTGGTCATATAAAACTTGGGGTGGGAGGTGGGATGGGAGATTTGCAAATGACACTACCAGAGTGGTGTCCAAAGGGAGGCGAGTACAGGTAGTGGGAATAGGGGTGTTTTTGTAAATTAAAGGAGTAATCGCCGCTGCTGCAGCGTCCTCCTCTGTTTAGAACCCTATATCAAAGTAGCCCTTAAATGAGCGGAAGTTGATAAAGCCAGCTGGCACAAAGGCCGCGGTGGCTAGGTCAATAATTGCCTTGTCAGCATACAGGAATAGATGCCCGTAGTCAACAAGAGAGGCAAAATTGAATGGCGGAACAAGGGAGGGTGAGTGGATGAAGGCAAGAAGGGTGGATGCGCGCCAGGTGGAGCACTAAGTCCTGTGGGGGGACAAATTGGCTGGACGAGGTGGGCGGGCTGTTCAAGCCTGTCTGAAAATGTTTGCCCGCTGGGCGGAAAATGCTAGGTGGTGGAGCACTGCTGCCCCACACTGGGGTGGCAGGCGGCGGAGCCATGGACATCAAATAGGAAATGGGCGTGGCCAGATGGCAGTGGATAAACAAACGCTTTTTAAATAAATCGCTCAAAATTGAGTTCAAGCGGTAAGAAAAAACTTTTTCATAAGTAAAGTACCACGATTAAAAAAGGCATAGTTAAGTGTGTATAGGAAGTTATGAAGATCTTTTAAGAACTGGTATTCCACCGTCTATACTCGCTCTTTGCTTGATGATTTTGTAAAGAAACTTACAAAGCGCAAAGAGCAAACTCACAGTGAGTTGCTATCCTAAACTTCTACTTCTCAGAAGGGTTTGAGCAAAGAATATCCTCTTTTGAACAACAATTATCCCAAGCCTGTCGCGCCTTGGAGAGCACAAATGGTATCCTTCTCAAGAATCTCATGGGTCACTCCAGCATTAGAAATCAAATTCGCTCATTTGGAAAAAAGTTATAGATGAAGGAAACCCTTTAAAATTCAAAAAATGTGGTTTAAAGATTTAATGATTGTGAGAAGGAGTTTCAGGGTGTCAAGAAAAACTAAGGGACTGTTTGCTAAAGAATGTATACACTCAGTTGTCTCAAGTTACAAGTTATTAAGAACAGGTTAAGGATGACCTATGCTCCAAAAGATCTCACCCACCAGACGAGAAGGGGTGTAAGAAGGTAAAGGAGGATCTTTAAAAGAATGTCAGGGTAGTGGAAGCTGATCAACAAACTTTGAGATTCCTATCTAATATTCATTTTGAATTAGAGATCTTGAATGCCGGTTCAAAAAACTCATATAATACAAGATTATAATGAAGGCCAGAATAACTCTATATGAATCCGCCTCTCACTTTCCCGCTGTTGGACAATTACAAGTCTGATATAGTGAGAAGAGCTTTTTGGAGGTAAATAACAATAATATTGGCCAAAAGACCCTGGCTAATTTTTGGTGGAACCCCTAAATTAGGGTACTAATTTCATTGATACTTCTCAGGAAAATAGCACAAGTTTGGGTAGTCATATTGCACTGAAATGTGGAGTAATCAGGGGAGTCTGTCAAAGGTTCATCCCCGGCCCACTTACTGTTTACTTCAAACACTTAGGAGGAGACCACATCCTTTTATAGGGTTGGAGGGGGTCCAAAAGGTGAAATTATTTTCACGCCCAATGATTGGGATAATATATAAAATCTTTACCTAACGGACTTGTCCTACCCAGTATTAACCCTCCATCAGCTATTCCATTTAAGTAAGCCAAGCATTGGGAGTTCCATTAGTCTAAAAGCACATATTCTCTAATTTTGATGCTTAGAGTTATATTAAATTTCCCAGCCCTTGTACTTTGTGCTTTGATTGTAAAATACTAAGCAGCGACATAGTAATAGGGTTCTTTTTTCTATTCGTCGCCCTCACCAATAAAGTTACTAATAAACCATCTATCTTTTTTAAATCTAAAGTTTCCTAGTTTATAATAAAGCGGTGTCCAAAATTCCCTTATTTTAATACACAGTAGCTAAGAGTTTAATTAATTCTTAATTCTTTTAAATTGTCAAATCCTGTGCAAATACAACACTGGACTTATTTAATGCCAGGATTTTGACAAGTGGTGCTCACTACAGGGGCCCATGAACCCCACCAAATAAACTGAAAAAATGGAGGTTGGTGGGGATAGTCAAACTCATGACTTACCTGCAAAATTAACCCCCAGTTAGCTTCTCTGTAACTTCAGCTAGCCAGTATTTTGTCTCACCACAAAAGGCTCGCGCATAACGCTTTGCAAGGCTCTTATGGGGCCAACCCCAATATTCATAATCCCCCTTTTATGGACAATTTTACCTCAGGTGAGGAAAGTTTTTCCTCTTTCCTCTTTATGTATGAAGTTGCCATGGAAGTAGCAACTGACCAGCTTAAGATCAAGTACATCCTTCCCTGCTTGAGTCATGTGGCTAAGGAAATAATGGTTCCGCATATGGCCACCCTCAGCACATGGGTGGAGATTAAGCAATCACTCATTGAGGAATTTGGCTCCCCGCGGAGTCTAAGAAGGCAAAAACAGGCCTTTATGTGCCTTAGCCTGAGAAAGGGAGAATCAATTACCTCTTTTGTTGATCAGTTTTAAAGTAAAGCTCAACCTCTACTGCTTGCTTAAATGCTGCTACTAGACGATGTTATTGCTGCTATTTTAGCTGGCTTGGCGTCCCATACCTCCTTAACGATGCATATCTCTTCAGTCAAGTGCTCCTTCTGAAATGTACGGGATATTAAGGAGGCTCTGATAGCAGTGGATAAATTTTATGAACATGATGATATGTCAGGAGCTATGTGGCAATAATCTACTAAAGCCCTACAGCCTCCGCTATGGATATATCTATTTGCAAATCTGCTCCCCGCGGAGCTGCTACAATAAGTTGCTCCTTCACATGCAAAGATAGGCAGAGGATACTAACAGTGAAGGGGCAGCGCACCTTTCCATCTCCAGCTACCAATAGTCAGCCATTCAAGTTATATCACTTTGCCCTACTCTCCTCCTTCATCAGAGTGGCCTTCCAAAGTGCCCCAAATTGTCACTTACCGCTAAGGCACTATCTCTATCCCCTTCAGAATCTCCTCTGGCCATCTCTAGCTTAAAATCTGTAGCCTTGGGGCAGTCCAAAACTCTTACGCTAATGGCTAAATGTAATTCAGTAAATATTACAGCATCTCCTAATAAAGTTTAATAGTAAATTGGGCGCCCACAGGATCTCTTCTGCAACAAAGGAAGCCCTGAACTTACCTCACAACCGATGGACTCCATGATGTGCATCAATAATCTCTCTGATGATATATTTAAAAGGGGTGGTGAATATGTCAACTATTATGTCTTGAGAGCTTAAGTTGAAGTAAGGGTACCTGAAAGGATAAACCTGGAAAGAGTAGACACAGTAGTGTACCACGCCAAACTTAACTCTTTCAAGTGCTGAGGGATTTTGAGGTTAATGACACTGCTAGTGACGCTGACCAGCTCATTGCCACCTTGATACGACCTAATCAGTGCATTAATACCCTGCAGTCTATCCATGAGATATACCCTGAGACTGCCAAAAGGCTTGCCTCTACTCTCCATTTAAAGGAGGTACTATATCTTTCCCCCAACTTGTATGGGACATTAACCAAGGTGGAAGTCGTTTTCAATGGTTTACAGGTCACAGCTATCCTTGACACTAGATCCCTTGTGAACGTATAGTCAAAAAAACTCATAAAAAATTAAGCTAGAAACTAACCTCAACTAAACCCAAGAGTTTGGAACTGCTGGTATGCCAACACCTGCGCCATTGAAGCCTATCTTCTATGCTCGTTGTTTTGGGAAGCTCCTCTTGTCAGCCCCAACAGGAGTCTTGGCTGATATTAACTATGACCTACTAATTGGTACCCAGTTTATGCTCAGTTTGAAGGGATTATTAACTTGAGTAGGGCTATCTCTCCCTGATGAACTGTGAGGTTCCTCTGATTCTGACCAACAATGAGTTTAATAAAAAAGGAGTACCCTTGCACAGTTGAGTATCCCTCCTCTGCTCTATCCCTGCACTATACAATTGTGGTGTCTTGTCTACATGACCTTATAGAGGGTACCAACAGCAGGGACAAGGCTGGGAGGCAAGAGGTCCAGAAGTTAAAATTCCAGTCCCTTCTTAATCTCAAGCACACCTTGGATCAACTCTGGGTACAGTCTAGATAAGCCCACGTTGGTACAAGTGAGGTGCCTAAAGCCCAGTCCCCTGTTTTGGCTCTAGGGTTAAAAAGAATGAGTTTTGATTTAAACAATGATGGGAATTCAATTAATTGGGGAATGGGGTTTCAAAACTCGTTCCATTTATGAAATCGTGAGCTTGGGTCAGGTTTAACTTAAGTCAATTACTTGAGTAAAATCGATTTTGAGGCATGTGACCCTTTTGGATGGATGCATGCACCAATTGGTGCACCAAGGCTTGTAACACTTCTGACGATCCAAAACTCCCTTGAGTTGTCTTAAGTATCTTTTGCTCAAAACCAACGTTTCTTGTTGGTCATTTTCTCAGATAGAACTCCATAGTCGTTTTACGTTTTTCATATATATTGACTTGGGTTCACCTGTGTGTGGACCTCTTTGAAAAGGTTTTGAAATGTGTTAGTCAATCTTGTTTTATTTAAAATTATCACAGCCTCTGGTACACCTCTGGTCCTACCAGGTTCCCTCCAAATCCTGTCACCAGCGCATTTCACACCTGTACCAAACTTGGCTAGTAACAGACCTCTGAGGTACTCCCAGTTTTGTTGATAGCTCATTTACTATTATATTTACTGTGGTAAGCAACCTTGCCTTATGTCACTTCTGCCAAGCACCCTATGCTGGGTATTTTTATTATAAGAGCTACTAATTCCCTTGCGTTGGTCCTGTGCACTGAGCACCACCACCCTGGGATTTGGAGAGTTTTAGAGACTCTTTCGACATTAGACGATCAACCTCTTGTGCTTAAATGCATGAACTTATTCCATTTGGGACTTTTGCAAAGTGCATATGGTGCGCACCAGCTGGCGGCCACAGCCACAGTAGGGCTTACCACTGTTTTTGCATTTTGAAGAGGGTTGAAGCATTCTGGAATTATTCTTGATACCTCTTACAAGTAAGCACTCACCCTTCTTGCATGTACCTGGTAGATATGGATGCATCACAATCTAAGAGTTGTGATTCCCCAACTTTTACCAACTTTAATAAAATTGACACCAAAATATTATTTCTTCTTTGTCACCATGTTTGATTGGTGAAGGTGGGATCTTTTGACAAAGGAACTGGTGGTGTTGGCCTTGGATAACGTCATACAACCCTTCATCAAATTGGGCATTGAGTCCTTCTTAGCCCAAAACGCGTTTTATAACGTATTTTCCATATACACTACCAAGCTATGTCTCTTCCCATATAGCTCAGATATGATACCCATTTCAGCATATCAGATCAACCCAGAAAACCAACGCTTGACCACATCATTGATCCACGGAACCCAGGAGGCGGATAAGAATGTTACAACTAGAATACAAAAATGTTTATGCAGTTGCTGATGATGTGGAGGGGAATGTGGCCTCAGTAGTAAGAAAGGCCAAATTCCCTCACCATTTTTTGATGAAGAAACGTATCCAGAGGGTATGTTAGACCCTGAAGAAGAGTTTGACAGTGAAGTGTTGGCGTTTTCTGCTATAGATAAAGATTATTCGGGTTTTTTACTGACAGCTACCCTTTCATCCACTTTAGGGAAATTAGCACTACTATCTGGTGGATACTGGAGCCTCTAAGAATTTTATGGACCAAAACCTAGCCGTATACCTTGAGCTGAGTTACTGGCCAGGTTGTATGGTTAAAGGAGGGGCTTCACAAGGTATTCCCACGCTGAAAATCATGGGGTTAGTGGACTATCAAGTTGGCACATATCATTTGTCCAACCACTTCTAAGCTATCAAAAACTTCTTTTACTCCATCATTTTGAGTGTAGAGAAGTGCGCGAAAGTTTGATGTCAGGACTAACTTGAAAGAAGATACCCTATACCTAACTTTTGAGGATGATTACAAGTTGGTTGTTCCTTTGGCTCAAGCCAACTTTCAGGGCGATTTGCCCCACTGGCCCAATATTTACACTCTCAGTCTTGCCCCATTGCTGAGACCCTTGGTTGAGGTTACCCTACCTACCTGTATGGAGGGATTGAAATTTTTGTTTGATGTAGCTTCAGCTAACACACTACCAGATCATTCATAGTTTGATTGCAAGTTCAAGCTTGCTGTTGATTTGGTGCGTATCTCTTCCCCAATTTATCCATTGATGGTATTAAATAAAGCGACCTTATCTGTGTGGGTTAAGGAGCAGTTAGTTTAAAGTGCTATTTTCAGTGAACCTCCCCTGTATGCTCCCCACTTCTCTTTGTAGAGAAGGCTGACGGTACCTGTCATGATTTTGATATGAATGGACGATAATCTTGGGCAACTGGGCGGTATCCGCCGAACATAGTATCAGTTACAATTATTTGAGTGCCTTGAGATGAGGCGATATTGGGATATAACGGGTCTTTATTGGATGTAATGAGTTTATTGGATTGCCTCTATATAAGGCTATAAGGAGATGTTGATATTTGACGAATATAAAGTAAATTGCCTACACTTAGGGTGACAGAGGATTAAGAATAACAAGCCAAAGTTGAGGAGAATTGGCGGAATAGAATAAACCAAGCAATGAGAAATAGTATCGCCTGAAGCTGAGTATATAAGCAAAATGGGCAATTGAGAGAGATAGGTTTTTTAGGGCAGAAGAGACGGGACAGCAAAAAGTTGTTGTATTTATAATAATAAATAAAAGAACTGGTTGGTGCAATTGCTCCTGGTTTAAGTATATTTTCAAGTGCATCCAAAGGACCAACAATCCCCACATTGTCCATCCGTTGCTTAGAGGGCTCAACCTGTGTGAATAGCACGATGGATCCTAGAGATACTATTCAAAATTATAACAGTGGTGCTCACTACAGGGGGCCCATTGATCAACCACCCAGCACTCCGGAACTCCAGTCGCCAGCCATGCCTTACCTAAGCCGTGTCATTGGGGAGTCTTCCCGGAACCCCACATCAGTTGGATATGAGGAACTGAAAGTTACCTTGGACGCGGTACTCAAAAACCAAGATGAACTTCTTCAAGAACGTAACTCAGTCATGCACCAACTTGATAGTACGTTTAGTCAAATGCAAATCTTGGGACTACAAAACTAAGAACTTGTTGAATGACTGAATGATACCACCCAGCGGCTGCAATATGCAGAACAAAGATTATCTACTCCTTCTTGGTCGTCTAACTGGGAGGATGATGAATTTCAAAAAGAAGCATCATATATAGGAGAAAACAGCGCTGGTCAAAGCTACGATACCCACGATAAAAGCAACAGATACTCATATAAGTTGGAACACCACTTACCTCCAGTAATGGCTGTACCACCTACAACCGATGGTCATGTTACCCCTGAAGTGACAAATATCCCAACTTCCACTAATCCCACTCCTCATTGAGAATCCGCTTTTGGATCTCGTTCTGTTCCTCAGTATGGGCCTAACAACTGCGAACAAAAGGGGGAAATCAATATCAAAAAATACCCCCGTTTGACCTCAATGGGAACATCCAAGGGTTCTTTAAACAATATGAGTTTGCATTGAAAGGAGCCTCCAATAAATGGAAGGCTAGGTGGCTCTTATCTGCCCTGGATGTAGGAAGTGCTGATTAGGTCACCTGTTACCTCTCAAGTAGTTCTGTCTCCTATAAGGATGTAAAGGACACCATACTCCGCTTGTTTGGGGGAAACTCAAAAATGTTGCAGCAGAAAGCGGGTCTCAACAATCAGATTCCATCAAAATGAGACTCTCATAGAGTTCGCTGATTGATTCACAACAGAAGCCCATGTACTTAATGGACCTGGGTACTTAGCGGAAGCCAATGTGTACATTGCCATGTTCGCTGTGGTGAAGCTGTATCACAAACTTTCTAATGTTATTTCACCGCTTCTGGACGATGATGTACCTCTGCTTAAGATTGTACAGTTTTTACGTTGGTATCCACTAACTTTTCGCCACCAAATTCAGATTGTAAGACTACTGCTGCCACAGCACCCTCTTATTATGGAGAATACTATTGTATGCCTTTATCTCCATTTAGTAATCCTTGGCCTTACTATAACTCTGCGCCTCATCCTCAGCCAAATTTATAATCAACAGTTCGATCAGCATCAATGGGCTGGCCATAACAACCACCAGCAACCTAGTTATCGACTTGGACCCAATTATGCCAACCATCAACAATTGGCTTACTGTCCTGGAACTGGGTATACCAAATGACTCCAACCCTTCCAGTCTGGACCCGCTTATGGTAACATGGGACGTGGTTCTTATGGGGTTAACTGCTATGAATGCGGTCGCCCTTGTCATTTAGCTAAATTCTGCCATAATCGCCGTGTGAATTACGTACAACAAGACCAATAATACCAGGGAAAAGATGGAGCAGAGTAGAGACGAGACCCTCTACCTCCATTATACCCACTCAACACGTCCCCAAATCAATAGTAGTATAACCTGTGAAAGTTCCTCAGTATGATGACAGAATTCTATACCAGCAGCCAGTTGGAGGAGTAAATGTAGTAACCTGAGCTCAAGCTAAGGCAGCGACGAAGAAGAGTCCTCAAATAACTGAAGCCCTATGCCCGTCAAATGCTGGATCAGGCTTCATTAGACCAACTTGATTCTGCCGCAGATGCACCAACTCTGAAAGGAGTGAACGTCGCCCTTCCAGTAAATGCCATTGTCAGAGAATACCCCCAAGTTGGAGAGGGGATTATGAATTTCCTTGAGAAAAGAGAGTCCATTAATGTTCACATATTAAACAGTCAATATTCTTCTTATTCCGAGTGTACATACTGTGATATTTTTGTAGTGAAAAGTAGAGCTCGCGCTATGATAGATACTGGTGCTCCAGTCAACATAGTTTCCACTAAGTTAATACAAAAATTGACGTTGAAATTTGATGTGGACCATCAAATGGTTTATGGAACCGCTGGAGCTGTAAACACTGTCTCTGAGGGAACTTATAGTGCGCTACCTCTGCGCTTTGGGTCTATTGTCATTGTGGCTCCGGCGATTGTGTTCTGAATGAACACTATGACCTATTAATTGGGACCACTTTCCTGCATTGTTTTGGGGCTATTGTTGATATGAAGGAGGAGACCCTCAACATTCTGGGTCAGCGGATCCCAATTTACTTTACTACTAGGGGAGTACTAAAGGATCCAGTGCATATGAGCCATATCACCTCACCTATAGTGATGGGGTATGGCCTTTTCGCTACCATCAACTAAAGCGCAAAACTTGGGTCCTTCCCCACCAGATCTATGAATATCAAGGGATACCTCTTCAAGAAGCAGGGCCCATATCTATCCCTTCCGGCCATCAAGTCTTAGTGAATACTGAGTTAGAGGTAGAAGTGCCAAGTGGGTTATATGGGGAAGTTATTGGGCTTTATAATAAAACACGGTTTGAGCTGCACGTGGCTCCAGGAATTATACTTCTGGGACATGGTGAGATAAAGGTTTTGTTAGCAAACCTGCAGAGCAAACCAATGCAAATCCGCCGCCACCAAACTATATCATATCTACATCTGATTCCCATAGATGAGGTCTGTCAGGTTCATGATTTCGGATCAATAGACAAATCTGGAATACTGTTCAAAACATCGGTTGATGTACTAATGGTGGTACCATGGAGTAATTTAAGGGGATTAATGGATGAACAAAAAGACCAAGCAATGGATTATTTCAGAAATACTAGGGGATAATTGCTGTTGATGATCACGATTTAGGGTGTGCTTAGGGGGTGGTCCATCGATTGGACACCAGTGATCATCCTCCAATAAGGTCTCAGCTGATCCACCATTATCAGGCAGTGGAAGACATGGTTACTGAGGAAATTGACAAGTTATTACAACAAGTGATGCTTGAGCCATCCAAGAGCCCATGGGCTTCACCTGTTCTAATTGTAAAAAAGAAGGACGGCACCAACCATGTAGTAATGGACTACTGGAAGCTCAACAGTATTACAAAAAAGGATTTGTATCCCTTGCCAAGAATTGATGATGCTCTGGACCAATTAGGGGGTGCCTGCTACTTTTCTGCGATGGACTTAATATCAGGCTACTGGCAAATCGAGTTACCCTTAGTGAAACAGGAAAAATGTGTTGTGATCACCTCTAAAGGCCTTTTTTACCAACATGGATGCCTCAAGGACTGTGTAACGCTCTGACTACTTTTCAGCATGCCATGGACACTATTATTGGAGACCTGAAACTGACATGCATCCTAGTATATCTCGATGATATTAACATTTTCTCTCGAACCTTTTCAGAGCACCTCAACCACCTTGAAGCAGTATTCTGCTGGCTGGCTGAGGCAAACATTAAAATTAAACCACAAAAGTATACCTTTTTCAAAGATCAGCTAGAATACCTGGGGTTTGTGGTAGACTCAACTGGGCTGCAACCACAACCAGCTAAGGTAAAGGCCATCAGCAAAATGACTACACCTAATTGTAAACGTGCCATACAGGTATTTATGGAGATGGTCAGTTACTACCGACGCTTTATCCCTAATTTTAGATGTATTGGGGCCCGCTATTTGAGTTGTTAAAAAGGTACGCTGTGTTCAAATGGATGGAACGTCATCAATCCACTTTTGATGCACTCCATATGGCTTTAAGCAGCACACCGGTGTTGCGATATCCAAACTTTGACTGGGAGTTTATTGTTCAGATGGATGCGTCCCTTTCCGCTGTTGAAGCAGTACTTTCTCAGAAAGATGATGAGGGATAAGAACATCCTGTTGCGTTCTGTAATTGTAGTCTGAACTGTCATGAGCGTAACTATACTGTGACCAAACAAGAGTGCTTAGCAGTAATCTATGTGTATAAACAATTCAGAGTCTATCTGCGTAGGGTAAAGTTTAAAGTCATAACCAATCACGCGTCATTACGCTGGTTGCAAAATCTCAAACAACCAGAAGGACGGTTGGCTTGATGGGCTCTCAATTTACAGGCTTATGATTTTGAGATTCTCCATTGGCTGGGAGTGAAGTACCAGAATGCTGACTGTTTATCTTGGTTACCAACTATTGCGGTGACAACGGCCTTAGTGACATGATGTATGATAAGATGCTCAGCAGAAAATATGATGACGAACTGCCAAAAGTAATCAAAGTGTTAAATGAAATGCGCACAAATAACTTCCAATGGAATGGAGAACTGTACAAATGAATTGATGAATCTACGGTAATTTTTCTGCAGCCCTCTGCATGGCTGGGAATCATTATGAGCACTCACAGTGCAGTCAGGCATGGTGGCGTGCATAAGACTATGGAGTTGTTATTCCCATGATACTATTGGGAAAGTATGAGTTTTGATGTGCTTTAAACTATTTCCTGTTGCCATCAGTGCCAAGTGGAGAAGCCATTCCACCGTATGACATCATATCAATTAGTGAAACCACATTTCGCTTGGCATATGGTCTCCCTTGATGTCGTTGGCCCATTGCCAACAGAAGCCAACCATTGTAAGTACATTCTAGTGGCTATTGACCACTTGACCCGGTGGGTTGAAGCAAGGGTGATATGAGATCTGGGGGCAGTTTTAGTGGCTAAATTCATGTTGGAATGCATTATTCAGCGGCACAGTTGACCTCAGTTTATTCTCAATGATAATGGCACTAACTTCACCTCGCACATCCTTCCCAAGCTGAATGAGCTTATGGGAATCCGCGGAGTTCTAATGACCCCATACCACCCTAAGTCCAATGGAATGGTTGAACAAGTGAATGGAACTCTGGTGAACATACTCCAAAAATTAGTAATGGATCACCCTTACAATTGGAGCTCTCTTCTTTCCACTGCCATGTTCACTTATAACATTAGTTACCATTCCGCCATGGGGAAGAGCCCCTTCCAATTACTATACAGCTGACACCTGGCTCTTCTGGCGTTGCTTTATGCGTGTGTAGAAGACACTGGAAGACTAGAACCCCACTGCTATTTGACTAACCTCGAAAACATTCTATTCAAACTACAAACCAAAGCATATTCCTTCAGCTTGGCTAAGAAGATTAGGAATCAGGCCGCTGATCAGGCATGCCATAGTGGGTTGGTGCCATTCAAGGAAGGCGATATGGTTCTTTTTCACGATCAGCATGGATTCGGGTGGAAACATAAGCTGGCTAGTATTTGGGCCAGTCCATTTGAAGTAATAGAGAAAACGGGAGTTGATGCATATACTATCAAGGATCCTACAAGTGGTCAGATCATTAATTGAGTACACGCGAAGTTACTCTGACCTTACAAACAATAGGATCTTATTATCCAGTCAAGGAGGGGTTAATGTTGAAATTTTGATATGACTAGACAATAATCTTGGGCAGCTGGGTGGGATCTGCCAAATATAGTATTAGTTACAATTATTTGAGTGCCTTGAGATGAGGCGAAATTGGGATATAATGGGTATTTATTGGATAATTGAGTTTTTTGGATCGCCTCTATATAAGGCAATATGGTGATAAGGCGATGTTGATATTTGATTAATATGAAGTAAATCGCCTACAAATAGGGCGACAGAGGATTAAGAATAACAAGCCAAAGTTGAGGAGAATTGGCGGAATAGAATAACCCAAGCAATGAGAAGTATTATCGCCTGCAGCTGATGTATATAAGCGAAATGGGGGATTGAGAGAGGAAAGTTTTTTAGTGCAGACAAGACAGGACAGCGATGATGCTGTATTTATAAGAAATAAATAAAAGAACTGGTTGGGGCAATTGCTCCTATTTTAAGTCTATTTTCAAGTGCTTTCAAAGGACTGACAATCCCCACATCATCCGTCCGTTGCTCAGAGGGCTCAACCTGTGTGAATAGCCCGACGGATCCTAGTGATACCATTCAATATTATAACAGGACCTTATGCCCCTGCGTAGATTAAGGACATCTCAACAATGTCACTGTATCAGACTTACATCCCATCCCCCTGGATTCTCAGTTCGTTTGCTTTTGGAGTTGGCAAGAGTCTTCCCAAGCTGGATTGTTTAAATGCGTTCAATCAGATCCATATCAAGAAGGGCCAGGAGTGGTTGACAGCATTCCTTTTCTCAGAAAAAGAATCTGACAATTTCAGGTCATGCCCTTTGAGATTAAAAATGCACTGCTATCTTTCAACGTTGCATTAGTGTGGCATTGGGAGGACCATCTGGGGGTATGCGCAGTAGCTTAAATGGATGATATTAATATTTTACCCTGACAATATGTCCCATGCAGTACACCTTCAGCAGTGGTGGAGTGCTTGAGGGCCACCAATCTTACCCTGAAAATCAGTAAGTGCGAGCTCTTTAAGTCTCAGGTCACCTTCCTGGGCAATGTCGTGTTTGACCAAGGGCACATGATAGCTCCAGACAAGTAAAAGACGATTTGTGAGTGGCCCACTCTAACTTTGGTAAAGGAATTGAGGAGATTTTTGAGGACATGTATGTTCCTTAACGAGTTCTCATCCAACCTTTATGAAGTTGTAGCGCCTTTGTATAAGGCAAGTGGGGCAAAAGTACTTCAGTGGTCCCCCATTTGGAGGATGCTTTCCAAGAGATAAAGTGTACCTTGCTGTCCACTTCCGTTCTTCGCCATGTCAATTTCTCAATAAAGAGTTGATTTTGGCTTCAGATGCGTCCAACTTCGTCATAGCGGTGGCTTATTCTAAGTAGGCAAAGATAGAATTGATCATCTGGTGGGATATTTTTCTAGAAAGATATCTCTACCAGAGTTAAACTACGTCGTTTATGATAAAGAGCTATTAGCAGTGGTGGAGGCGCTGACTTATTGGCGCCATTACTTGCATGGCTCATACCAACCTTCTGCATACATACAGATCACCGTGCCTTACTGTACTACAGTGAACCTTATGTCTTAACCCCACAGCAAACCCGCTGGCATGAGAACCTTGCCCAACTTGCGTTTTCTTATGATTTTACTAAGGGAAAGGAGAATGGTTTGGCGGATGCTTTGAGTCGCAACCCTGCACTAGCTCCTGATCCTAAGGAGGTTGAGGTGCATAATACCCATTCAATGATTCCACCAGGTAAGATTGTGTCAACTTACCTCTCTCTTGGCCAATGGGCCTGCGCCCGCTCCTCTGGAAAATGTGGAGGAATATGGTTTGTTCAGAAAGATAGTCCTTTCTCAGCCTCTGTTGGCTGAAAAAAGACTATGGTCCTTTCCAATAGCGCATTGAATCAGGAGGACATCACCAGAGGCTATTGTGTAAAGGATGAGATGATGTGGTTTCAGGGCCGCCTATGGGTTCCTGATAAACTACTTCACCTAAAGCCATCTGGGACCATCATGACGGAATCACCGTTGGACATCCTGGGAAGGTGAAGACATTAGAACTAATTCTCCATACTCACAATGGGAAGGGGTTAGCCGCTCAGGTAGGCAGGATTGTAAAGAGTGCCTAGTCTGCAACCAAATGAAACCAAATCGCCAGCCTCTAGAGGGGTTGTTGGTACCGTTCAAAAGGCTGATGGGCCCTGGACTTCCTAATCAGTGGCTTTTATTGTGGAATTGCCTGTATCTGATGGCTACGATGCTATCATGGTTGTGGTGGGCCATTTTACAAAGTTCGCCCACTTTATCCCTTGCAGAACCACAATCACTGCGGTTGAGATGGCAAAACATTTAGTTACTCATGTTTTTGCTCTTCATAGGGTCCCTCAAGAGATAATTAGCGATTGGGGACCCCATTTTACCTCCATCTTTTGGGAAGAGTTGTGTAAGACTCTTCAGATTCGCCCCTGCCATTCAAACTGACTATCACTCTCATTCTGATGG